>BLKM01000800.1:257184-472875 GCA_013340265.1 Coptotermes formosanus
AAAGAGGTTATGAATGAATTTAACAATGGAATTCAATTCCCGGTTCTGACAATGATCAGTTTGTGTAATCTAATGTGGCAAAGCTAGTCGCAACAACAGATTGTCAGCAACTGTTTCTGTTACGGCCCTACATATTTCTGTCGTCTTCATATTTATTTACGGCAGGTAAAAACGTATTTCAGACACAAATCGATTTCCTCGCCCAGACACCAATTCTCCCCGCAATATTGTTAAATATGAAGTCAACTGAAGTTCATATTAAACATGAAAGCAAGAGAAAGATGATCGCTAACCACAATGCTTTAAAATAAAGTAAGAAGGTGAACAGAATTGTGTTCGTCATAAAGTAGATTACTTTGACATAAATTTTGAAAGAAAGTGCTCCTGTGAGGGACGTATAGGATTCATTCGATATTCTACCCCTTTCCGTGGTAAGTATAATTAAGAAACCAGATGTTGCCAATTATTTGTATGTGCAGACGGTAACTTTTTAATTCAGATTGCTGCTAATCGCCATAAGTTACCGTAAAGTGTTAACAAATTAAGGATAATTTATTTATAGCATAAAAGCCAATGATTCTGAGGGAGACACTTCGTTCGTAACAGTGTAAGGTTAACGACACTTTCACTACGATTATACGCGCGTTTAACGAACACAAAATGTTATAGTGTTGCGTCACCGTCAAGAAACCACAGTATGTGCGTGGAAGCCATATTGTTAACTCACACGTAGATAAAACTTTACTCAGATGACAGTTTCACACTTCCATCGCTCCATCAATACACGCACGATACTCTGCAGGCCGTGTTTACTGACGTTACTACTGTTCCCACCCCAACTGCTCATATTGCTATCATGCTGACATTACTGATAATAAGGAACTGAAAACTGCCAAGAAGAAATTATCTCCGATGATATGACGTTCACGTTGTCATGTGAACCGGTTAATTATTGTCTATAAGAATGAAGTTCATACACAAATGAAGAAATTCACAGACAGACAAAGGTCGTTTGTTAATAAAGGCCTAAAGAAGAAATTCTATTTCTCGAAAATCGCGCAATTACGTATTCTACAACATATTCCTGCATATGTTCAAAATGGGAAATGCTCTATGTCAGTAATGTGAATTGGGAAACATGTCTTCAGCTAAATCAGATAAGTCAATAGAGGAAGAAATTGAGTGGCACTACATGGGAACGGAATTAGGCGACAGTAAAGTGGGAAGTAACAGCACTCGTGCAGGTTTACTGCCGGACAAGCATGAGGCGTGTAAAATATTCGGTATTTGAAATCAGCATTCTTTGGCACCATGTTATGATCCTGCATATGGAAGAAAACAAAGATCTTCATCACATTACGAAGGAACGAACGACTTATGAAGACCAATGTGCATTCACACTGTATTCATACCAATGCATATTAATAGTGCAAATTACACCTCAAGTACCAAATTTTCGTTTTAAGATCTGAAGTAGATATACAGATCAATGAACAGTTGTGCTTGAAACGACAGCTTGCCACTGCAACTAAAATACATAAGTGCTTGAAACACCTAATTTTTATATCAAAAAGGAGAAATAGTTGTGCTGATTGCCGAACAGTTTTGCTGTATTTCAACGAAAAGCCATAGGTTTCGAGACCAACGAACACCTCTGCTTCAAGTATTAATTCGAACTTCGCAAAGTATAAGCAGATATAGATGCCAGAGAACAAATATGTCTGGAGTATGAGGCATGTATTTTTAAGAACAGAAACAGCTATACACATAAAAGCATAGATGTAGTTGAAGCACCAAACATTCAAGACACCCTGTAGTTTAAACCTTTAAAGACGAAGCGTATCTGTTTTATATAAGGACTCAGTGCGTACCGCGCTGTAAACACTTTCCACTTCGGTTATAAAAACCAATCGCTTAACGTTTTATAAGGCAAACTTGCTGTTTGTTCTGAGACCCGTACAAAACACATAAACGCAATGTGGGCACCACGTAGAATTTTTTAATGTTAAACCTGGTGGTATGTAAAGTTACCGCTAGGCTTTAAAAGGTTAAACACAAACCCCTCAATATACGACATAATGGCAAGAAAACATACGGACCGGGATTTCACCTAGTTTTAGACACAGAACAAGCAGCAGTAAAGAAAGAGATCGACAAGACACAAGAAACGTCTAACTTCGCAGACACCTTGTAACTTACAAAGAGGATTCCGAGAGTGAACATCAAGAAGAAGACAAGAATGGACGTCCATCAGGAGTTTTGAAGAGAGAAGCACGAACTTGAATTGACTGACGGCGACGCCCAGCGATAAAGAGAAAGGGAGGGACAGATGGAGATTGGAAGGATGAAGCAGAAAGATCAAGATCAAGAGGAGGAGGATGGGTGCACCGGTGCTAGGATGACAAAGCAGGAACCGCTTGTACCCTTAAAGCCATTTCTACTCTTCAGAGCTGAAGAACCGCCGATCACTTGAAGTGGAGGCTAGCCTCTGTGGCTAATCTCTCTGAAGAGTTTGATTGAACGGGACAGAGCGAAAGAAAGGAAGTTCGGAGAGCAGGGAAGTTAACTGCCTTGTAATCGGAAATTAAACACTAAGAGACTAAGGTGGTTCTAAAGATTTTAAATTTATTTCCAGTGTTAAGCAAATTCTAAACCACGAGAAGATTTCGAACAGCTGGACGTAAGCAGTAATCTAATGTTAAAGTAAACGTTATTGTCTTATTGTGAACACATGTTGTGAACTAACAGTTGGCTTCGTAGTGACAGATATGACCTGTCATGTTTTGTAACACAGATCGTTTCAATAATCTCAGGAACTAACTTACTCCACGGTCAAACGAGAGCCTATCCAGTTTGTCACCTTATACGGTAGTCTCCATTTTAATTCCCTAGTTATTTCGTTAGTCTGCCTGTCACAAAGTCACCCAGAAAGTCAGTTAACCACCCACCTTCTTTGTTCGTTAATAAACTAGTTCATAAGTCAGGTAGTGTGTTTGCTAGTCCTTAACTTATTCATTTTGTGAGTCAAACGGTCAATTAGTTGGCGACATCCCTGCTCAATCAATTACACACAATTGTCGTTACTTCAGGAACTTGTTAATTAGTTATTCAGACTGACAAATGTTGGCCAGCCTGTTAGGTGGCCAGTTACTTCGCTAGTTACTCGATTACTGTACCTGCGTTCCAAATTCGATGTCACTATTTCAGACATGTCAGCAACTTCCAAATTTATGTTCTCATGTCTTCTGCTTGCAACAATTTTCGACCGTACAGGATGCTACACAGGGGCAACAGCAGGCCAAATGCGGCAGCATAATACAGGGTGTACAGATAGCTACTGTACCTTTCAGGTCATGGAGTTAAAAAAGAATAGATGAGAGTATTCCAAGACTAGTCCCATGTTCAGTCCATAGCAATGTATGTGGCTGCAAGAAGCCTCACTGTTCAGATTTTGTGTCACACACACACTTCTTATATACGGTTTATCTGCACTGGCAGTGTGAGACTACGCGTAGGTAGAGAAAAGTTGGTCCCGTGCGCGCCATGAAGGCATATGTGCGGAGGTGAGGTGCAGCTCCACTCGTTCTTATTCTCGGCACTAAATGGAGATAAGTGGTCAGATTCGTCCCGACGGCTTTACCTCCGGAGAATGACTCGCTGGTGCTCATTCAACAGGAGGCTGGGTGGACCGCCGGAGACGGTATGGACGCGTAGATAGGGCATCCGAATTTATTTTCGCTTGGGCCCAGAAACGTCCCTGTCATGGAGTAGGTCCACACACATCTCCCAGATGCGTACATTATGAGCTCACTTTGCTGCCCTTGATGTTTTCTTATTGCAGATCATATGCTGCGAGGAGACACCACAGATATCACAGCAGTTAGAATTCCTTGACTCTGTTGCTAATACTTGCGATATCACTGTAGCATTTGTGCCGCGCAGTTGGTTACTCAGATCATGAGACACTGTTATAACAAACTAGCTGAACTTCCAGTTCAGTGCCAGGCCGTTTCTTAAAATAAACGGTAATGAAATGAAAAAAAATGGTTCAGTTTTTTATACTGCACATCTTTTGCTTACTGCTCGCAAATAGCTTTATACTAAATTTATGTTCCGCATGCGTTGGTGCTAAAAGTCACAAAACAATGAATGCTACATACTATAACTGGGCGCTCTTTACCAGTACGTAAATTTTGGTGCACTGTGCGAAGCAAATAGGGGATTATTCTGACTTATAATTAAAACCAACATCTTAACAACGAAAAGATGCAATATCACGTGTATGTTATATTACCTCCGTAGCAGCAAATCCTCTAAATACACTACCAAAAACCGATACACAGCGGCAAGCACCCATATTTTTATTTATACATTCTTAGTCATTTAACGAAGCCTCCAAATGCTACGACTACAATGCGCCCAATGGTACGAATGATTAAGAACAAAAGATGTGGGGGAGGCGGTCATGGCACAGTTAAAACTGCCAGCACCGAATCTGCCTGGAGGAACAGAGGAAAAACACCAAATTGTCGCCGAGTCGAGATTTCAAGCCGGAAGTGTCGTCCACTCGACCACGTTGAGTGGTTTGGCGTAATCACGTTACACGTGATACGGTTACGACCTCCTAGCAAACCCAAAGGAACCAGGACCAAGAAAACCGGAGAAACTGAAGAACTTTGGTCTGAAAAGACACAGATACATACCTGGTATACAATTAGGCCTTGTGTGTGTGTGTGTGTGTGTGTGTGCGTGCGTGCGTATGTACCTAAATATTGTCTTAAGTTACTGCAAATCTAAGTAGGGCTATTATCTCTAAATTAACCTTTTAAAGCCTAGCGGTAACTTTACATACTACCAAGTTTAACATTAAAAAATTCTACGTGGTGCCCACATTGCGTTTATGTGTTTTGTACGGATCTCAGAACAAACATCAACTTTTGCCTTATAAAACATTAAGAGATTGGTTTCTATAACCGAGGTGGAGAGTGTTTACAGCGCGGTACGCGCTGATTCCTTATATAAAACAGATATGCTTCGTCTTTGAAGGGTTAACGGAAAACCCATGTTTAAAAAAGACACACACGTCGCATGGATGTATATCTCTCCTGTAACACAGACCTCGGTAGCAGATGAACGCAAACGGCCACTGTTGCTCCGGCCGCGTTCCCCCTGAGGAAGATCCGCCTTAACCCGGTAGACCCCAGAGCCGGTCTGAGCAGTCAGTGTCTTCTGAAGTGGAGCACACATTTCCAGTCCATCATATGACAGATGAGACACGTCAAGAGAAACTTCCTATCCATCCTTCTTTGAATTCTATTTTTTATGTACGATTTGCTGTTGTTGCCTTATTGTTAACCTCTAGGAAGAGGTTATTCAGTCTACGCTTGAGTTGCTAATCTCAGCCAGATGGTACACCACGAATAGGAAAAGGATGCACCCCTGTTACGAGGGTTAACATTAGGACCCAATATGTGATTAAGCACAGAGCAGTGGAGGGCTGTTATTCTTCAGCACAAGTTCTACTTCTACAACAAACTCATACCTGGGACACGTACATTTTAATCTCCAACTCACATATTTAATAATCTCTTGACTCATTCCCGGTGGCAATAGTTATTAAAGATCTAAATTCTGCGGTCGGATGCACGAAGCAGAAAAGAATTATTTTGCTCTGCTGCCGCTGCAAAGATATAGTGGCCACGGAACTCCATGGAGGCGGCAGTGTTCGTTTGGGTTGATAAATGTGGACGGTATTGTCAAGGGGTGGAGGAAGAGAAGAGAGACAGAGATAGACAGACAGACTTACCCCCCCCCCCCCCGCGCCGTTCCAACCTTTGCAAAAGTGACAGAACACAATATCAATCCATAAATCAAAAGGAGATAGATAAATCCTATGACTCGCGAAACTTTGTGTGTTGTATATGTGAAAGGGGGGCACGTGAAGGTGGGGGGGGGGGTCCCTTTGGCCTATTTTTTCAGTGCCTTTCTCACTCTTCTTTTCAGAAATTGAAGTTTTGATGGACGGCCATCCTGACAGGCAGGTCAGGAGTGACATGCCCAGCGCGCCATTTGAAACCCCTGTGGGGAGAAGAACTTCAAAAACGTGTCTTTCGATTATGTACTGGTGCGTGAGGTATTACTGTTTAACGTGGGGTGAAGCCATTAAAGCTGCAGCAGGGACGTGGTTCGGTGAATAGCGTTCGGCGACAGAAAGCAAAGGAAAGGTACATCAGCCTTTATCAAGGCTGAAGGATTCGTTTTCTTAGCTAGACTACGATAAAAGACGCACAACCACTCCAAAATACATAGCCACTTTTCCTTACAAACGAAGAAAAATTGGTACAAATAAACAACGTACTTACATGTGCGAGATCAGAGGTTCTCACAGCCGCGCTGACGATCATTTCCGTTGTCTGGGATATTATGCCGTGTAGGTTTGTATACAAGTACCAATGTTCCAGCGCAGCTTGCTGCCTCCACATTAAGGGTAGTCCAACTAGCATAAGCTGCGCGGAAATGTATCAGCCTACACTGCATTATACCCCAGAACACGGGAATCTTCAATTTACGCACCAGTCGCCCCCATTTTAACACTATTAATCTTTTAAAGCCTAGCGGTAACTTTACCTAGACCAGGTTTAACATTAAAAAATTCTACGTGGTGCCCACATTGCTTTTATGTGTTTTGTACGGATCTCAGAACAAACAGCAACTTTTGCCTTATAAAACATTAAGAGACTGGTTTTTATAACCGAAGTGGAATGTTTACAGCGCGGTACGCACTGAGTCCTTATATAAAACAGATACGCTTCGTCTTTAAAGGGTTAATATATTCGCAACTCCACTTCCTCTGTGTACAGTTTTATTCTGCTCTTGCTTGTAAAGTGTTCTAAAACTCACGTCAGAGATTACCACGAATGAACCCTAACGACAATAGGCTAGCACGTGAAGTCAATGGAACACCGCAATACTATTCCAAGTAAGCACAGCGTGTCTTTTTCGACCCTGCTCGCGATCAGCCCTCGGATCCAGTCAACCTCGAATTTAATAACTGTTGGTCTGCTTAGAGGCACGTTTCAAATGAGGTAAAGTTGCGTCCAACGGTAGGATGATTCATGCAATTTCAACTGCAAATATCGTGGAAGGAAGCTGGTGTGATGTACTGTAATGCACTACTCCGGAAGTAACAGAAACTGATCAAAACGACGAGAAACCTTAATTAGAATATGCGGGTACGTGACCGTCATTAGAAACAGGCAGACCCTCCTTCTGTAAGTGCTAGTCCTAGAGCAGTCTGCACGTTTATGTGGGATTAGGCAGTGTGTGTGAGAAAGCAACAACTCAGCACAAGCGATGAGTTCAAGACAAAATCATCGTCAGACCGGCACGATGGAATGTCAGATGACTCGGTACATTTCTTTCATACGCCGACCCCTGTCGTCACTTCACCCCATGTGCTCCGGTTCCATTTACAAAATTCGGAGGGACAACACGTGAAGAAATCAGTCTAATCTCACTGTCAATCTACAGAAACACATTCACTCAATAACACTGTGTCATATTATTTAGCCCTATTAAAAGTCCAGGAAATGTAATGTTATGTCCACTCCTATGAGTAAGTAGCACGTCATGAAGAGAAGGTGGTGGAGGTACAGCTCCAGTTATTCTAGACCTCCACATTAGATGGCGATGAAAAGCCACCTTCAAATTACGGTACCTATTGGACTTCTGACTCGGCATATCCCACAGCTTGTCTGGGCTCAGAACTGGCGCGAAGTCCCTGCCATCTACCGGTGACTGAAACCCAACCACCCGGTCAGCTACTAACCGGACAAACATTTTGGCTCCTCTACAACTTTATGAAATGGAAATAATAGCGTCAGTGACGAGAGGATGTACGGCAAGCTTGAAGGTGAAGAAAGCTTTCAGCCTAAACCTTAGGCATACAGTATTTCAGTACAACAGCCCACCGCTATAGGCCTACACATGGTGTCATCAATGATCAAAGAAGCAAAGGTAGGTCTACCAACAAGTTACCTCATTACAGCGGGTCTCCGGCTGTTTAAATAACTTACAGATGAGGTCAGGTGAATTTCCGAAAAGTTAAGAAAATAGCCTCATCAAACGTCGGGGTCCTCACGCATGTCGCAACCACGGTGAAAAGAGTGGACGTTCTCTGGTTGTCATTCGACTTGAGCATATATTTCCGTTAACTAACCAACTCCATGGAGCAGAGTCGTTCTTGAAAAGCTAACAGGTCCCCAGCTAGTCAAGAAATTCCCCGCATTTTATGGAACCCCAAGTTTCATGACCACATTCACAAGAGCCCGCCACTTGTCCCTATCCTGAGCCAGCTCAATCCAGTCGATGCCCCATCCCACGTCTTGAAGACCCATTTTAATAGTATCTTCCCATCTACGTCTGGGTCTCCCAAGTGGTCTCCTTCCCTCAGGTCGCCCTACCAAAATCCTGTATGCACCTCGCCTTTCCCATCCGTGCTACACGCCCTGCCCATCTCATTCTTCTCAAAATATTTCCGTTAACGTCGAAAAATCATCATAAAACACGAAAACAACTTTGACAAATCTGTCACACATTGACATCTTCGTCTTTACGATAAAGAGAGCTGTGTTTTCGGCGGCACTAGTCTTCAGGCAGGGAGGAGAAAGACATGAGTATTGAGATCTGTCACTGCACCCCCAGAAACTGGGGGGGGGGGCGGGGGGGCGGAGTAATTTTTACGCACCCCACACCACTGGAAAATTAATATATCTGGCAAATAAAATTATTTAATACGCTTTCGCGCATAATCTTAGTTGCACATATTCAGTGAACGTGACTACAAAGTTTGTTCAGTAATGTGTTTAATAAGATTTGTGATGTATTATACTGTAGAATATGAGACACAAAAGGCTAGGAAGCACTGCTTCAATACATTAATGAGGTACTGAAAACTGGCACACTAGTGATTATTACAGCCCATTCTCTTGCCCGCTAGTCAAATCATGGAACCTTCTGGCTTCTATTCTGATTCTTCAGAATGACGCGGTTAATTCCATCTGTCTGTCCGCTGTTCTCCTGACAGATGGTACTGCAACATTAATTGTTCATGAATGACTATGTCTTTGAGACTGGCTTCTCATCTTATGTTAATTTACTTTCATACGTATTGTTTTGTGATTAGAGCAGCTGCTGGGATTCTGTAACAATTGTTGCATTTAACGCAGGTCTATGCACAGGAAATGCAAAAAGAATGCATATAGTCAATAGTACCAATAGCCATAAAAACATCCACTAAACGCAATCCTTCTCGACAAGCTCAATACGGTTGAGACGATCAAAAAACTGAATGAAACACCGACGATTCTACCTTGTTCACACGAGGCCGCCACTAGCCCCCACCCCGAGCCAGACAAATCCAATCCATACGCACATATCCTAAAGAGAACACACAGCAGCTGACCACACTCAGCTGTTGCTCTCTTTATGGTATCGTCTGCAGCGAATACGGTTCTTCTCGTTTTTGCTGCTCCATGTTTTATGCGAATTATGCGAATTATGTCTGAAGTTACAGGCCGATACAACAAAGTCCTCACGGCCGGCTCGTAAATCGTAATTACTGCTAAGTCAACGTGATGACCACACTTCACTCTTTTGTGTATATCACTTCGTTACCTTTTTGCTGTAGCATTCAGTCGTGAAGTTATGGGAGAAAAAGCTCGATCGACGAAATACAAACGAAATATTAAGACACCACGAACTATTTCCAGTGACAGATTCAAAAGCAGGAATATTTTTCGTGAGTTTTCATTTCCTCCAGGTGAATACTAGGCCAGTAACGTAAAACTCGCCAGGGTTGCAACATTTCATGTCACTCTGATTCACAACTGAAGAATCAGCCTACCATCTAGCGCTATACCGTTTAAAAAGTGGCCAGAAAATAAACCAAGAATCACCCAGCTGAGGGATGAGTGTTCAGCTTCACGCTCCAGCCGTTCTACAACCGGTAACCACTAGACGAGAGAATGGAAAGGCCTTCAGACAGGCTCTGATGTGGCAGAGAAGAGAAACCCGTAATTTTGTTCCTGCGGGAATCGAATCCTGGTTTTCTAACCCACAGCCAGCCATTTCACTAACTTCAGTGTCGTGGCTCACGTTAGAGCATCTATCACCAAAACAGTCTATATTTATTTTAACAGAAGTTTCACCTCCTATTTGGACTTCCACGGCTTTCTTCGTCGTTTATATAGTGTGTACAGTTTGTAAGGCACACCTTGCTTCGTTTTGGAGTGTATTCACAAAATTACAATTCTTGCCTGTACCCTGCAAGTCATAGACAACAAACTACCCGAATTACAAAAACTCCCTAACCTGGTATTCAACACAACAAAGAGTTTGAGGCGGTTTTTTTAAAGTTTCTAGAGTATTGGCGAGCCTGACTGACCATTCCACCCAACACATTAATCACTTCATTTTGCTGTTATATGAGGGGAAAAAATATATGTGTATGTGTAGGTATAGGGGACCAGCCTTGGCGTCTGAGTGAAGAAAGATTAGCAGTGGCAAACATGCGGAGTGGACGGGCCGAGGCAATATTATACGAGGGAAAATTTCTGCAGCAAGCAGAATCACTAGGACCCGCATGCCGGACAACACGGTTTTGTCCTTCCTGTTCGTGATGGCGCAAAGGGTGGTTGGATGGATGGAAGTGGTATAGAAGGGAGGAACAATTTTTATTTATGGACAAGTTTTCTACTGGTGGTCGACCAACGCAGTTTGTCTGTCTATGTCAGCCAGCGTTCAAACTCGTCCTTTATCCACGCCCTGCATCCTCTCCGTTTAACTTTTTATTAAGTGGGAGGGATTGAGTTGCCCCTCTAATATCAGTTGGAATAGAACCATTACCAAATACATATTTTTGGCTTTCAAAATGCGTGAATATTTTTGGAATAATAGAAAACCATGATGGGTGCCAACAGGCGTACAGAACATCGTCCGTTTAAATTCCGTTTTATATCACACTGTGAGAAAGACATCATCATACACCACACATCATACACCACACTTGCCCCTGTGTCTAAGCACCACGAGTAAAGGAGGCGTGAAGGAACAGCTGCAAGCATTCTAGACCTTGGCACTGCAAGGAGACATAGGAGCGGGAGGTAAAGGAGCGACAAAAAGATGTTAGTAAATAAAAATGAAAGAAAGTAAGAGATAAATGAGGTAAAAAACGAACAAATACTAGTATATTTATTTCGCTTTCAAAATACGTAAGCCTAATCACTTACGGCATAGACTAGTACAGAAAAACATGTACTGAAGGCACGTTTAACCACACTGTTTGCGGTGAACTTTACAGAACAGGGAAAAACAAGAATACAGGAATGATTAGAGTCTGGTTGTATATTGCGCCGTGTCGACTGGTAAACAGTTACGATTTGGAGGAGGTTGCTACCTCCGTCTTCACTGTATAAGCAGACCAGAACGAACCGACACGACATCGTGTCCCAAAAGACTAGATTCTGAAACTACACCGCTGCGAGAACCTGAAACGTCGCACCACTGCGGCAGGTGAACCACATTAGACCTAACCCTGCACCCGTACACTGCACGACGAATGTATAAGGGGAGAGTGCTTCATGCATGCTGACATCGGTACTCAGCGGATATAAGTGGTTGGCATCACGCTTCGGCCGTTTTGTCACCAGGAAAAGAGCCTACTGTATTCCGCGGATAGGTTCCAGAACTGATCTAGATGTGGTCGCGAAAGGTCCCCGTAACCCTGACGGGGAAAAAATCCCGACCGTCCAAGATACTGCCAGTAACTTTATTGACTGAACTATCTGGGCTCATGAAAATGAATATCAGATAAAACAAAATGTGAAGGTTCGGTCAATGTGAGTGGCACAATTAACAAAAATGGCTCCAACTAATATGGCTGCTACATATCCGCTGCAAGACAAAGGATGTAATCTGCTACTAGAGATACAATGACCCATCTCAAGGTCTCCTCCAATCTCCTACATTTACCATTTCGATTTGAGAAACACGCCAATATAATAGGGGTCTAGCAAAGAACACAAAGGAAGACAATGGCCAAGTCAGTTCTATTCCAACACGCTACACGACCTGACCAACAGTAAAGCCTTCTGCTGTCTAATGTTGTCACCACACAGTTACTAAAAACGCTGAAGCCAGTGATTCCCCACCCACCTAGCAGTCAGCAGATAAATGTCCTGCAGGTCAACCAGATCGCATGGTACGAGAATTCGACGAGACACTGGGGACCTCCCGGGCGACGATACTGCAGCCATACAGTGTTTGCGCAAGGCACAGTGCTCAAGGTTTATGCGAAAGAGGAACGAAGTCAGTTCCAGAGGGTTCCGATGATGTCGAGCGCTATTTCTGTTAAACCCAACTTAGCAGACGTCTCCCCACTCTTCCACTCGAAGACGGCAACAGGTCCAGGTCTCGAAACGTTGTGGTACTTTTTGAATAAGAGAAGACGAACAAATTCCACATACCTGGCAATCCTAAGAAGGAAGGAAGCTAGGAAAAAAGGCAGGAAGACGTAAAGAAAGATGAACTGATATTAGAGAGTGAGTGGTCTTGGTGGGCCTGTGGATGAATGCATGCCAATTTACTCAAGATCCGCGGGGTGGGAAGAGGTGCAAGGGAACCTGAGCAACAATGGCAATTACTGAACACACATGCACATGTCCAACATCAATCGGAGTTAAACGTCGCCAACCTGTCTCGAGATGTTGGCGGATTGGCTGATAACTATGTGAAATTGACAGCTAATTCATACATCCACCGTAGCCCCATCGCAACTTCTTAATTTCGAACTGACTAGCAGCTACAGTACTCCAAATGTTCTACGACTTTCCAATGAAACAAAAAATATGTAATTATTTCCAGCTGCAAAAAAAAATCTACTTAAATTAAGGGCCTTCTCTGTACATTATGCATTATGCTGCTTTTACTCAAAGTGTGTTGAATAAACACTAAAAAGGAAGGTCGGTTTGTATGTCAATCCGCATGGTTTACCTCCCAGACTATTTAACGGGTTTGAATTAAACTCAGTAGTGGCTAAATTTGTAGGCCGAATCAAATATCGATCCGGACTGGTTCGACATAACCGTCGCGTATACTGAACACCGAACTTAAATCTTTCTCAATATCGAAAGGCCGTAAGACGAGCATACTATTTCCACAACAAGCAATAAGGCTCTCATTAAGATGTGCAACTTTCACTTTAAAATATTTCTCGATAAAAAAGAACATTATTTATACCCCCGCAGCATTAATGCACCTGTAGTCTAAAAGCTAAACAACAGCAAATCTGTTGGGCAGTCTGCAATAAATTAACAACAATGTCAATAGGTCTAATGCGTGCAAAGCTCGTAAGTATACATTTGGAAAATATGAGTAATCAACTGACAGTCATTTTATGTCAGCAATTTCAGTCACTTCTTTTAGTGACGAGAGTTTCCCGGTTCAGAGTCTGAAAAACACTCCTTACACACTAACTCACAAAATGCTCAATAATTAACTCCACAGGGACAGGAAAACAAGCCATGAATGAAGGGTAATAACCATCACACCTACTGTGGAGGAACCGTAAATGAGAATGTGGTTTAAACATTTCAGACTTCATTAGCGAATGCGGACGCCACGAGGCAATAAACGGCCTAACTAAATGACAGATATACGACTGGCTTCAGCTCTACGTTGCACTTTGAGTTGTCTGATATCCTAACAGTCATGTGTATGTGGTGTAGTTGAGTCGACTGAGCCAACCAACGACAGATATCAAGCGATAATCAGTTCAATTCAACTCACTGTTTACGAATATTTACGTACCGATTAAACAGTAATGGTAAATTACAAAACCACCGCTAACACACTACAACAACAATAACAATAATAATAGATGAAGAGAGAAATACAATAACTCACCGAAATGTGTGTTAAGATATAGCCACCAGCAAATGTTGCAGACACACTTACTTACCTGAAAGAGATAACAGGAGTCGATTAGCAACATGTGGACTTTCACTATCAGTCGATGAATTAACTTAACGTCTTTATTAACCTTTTAAAGCCTAGCGGTAACTTTACACACGACCAGGTTTAACATTCAAAAAATGCTACGTGGTGCCCACATTGCGTTTATGTGTTTTGTGCGGATCTCAGAACAAACAGCAACTTTTGCCTTATAAAACATTAAGAGACTGGTTTTTACAACCGAAGTGCAGAGTGTTTACAGCGCGGTACGCACTGAGTCCTTATATAAAACAGATACGCTTCGTCTTTAAAGGGTTAATTGTGCGGGTAACAGGCATAATCATAGAGCGCGTTGGTGTCAGGGTAAAGCCCGACACTTGCGTTCGGGAGATGGCTCATTCGACCGTCTGCCGCCTGTTGTGAAAGATTTGTTGTGGATTTCCTAAGTTCCTTTAGGCAAAAGATGTCAAGGTTCCTCGCTTTGGCCATTATCGCTTCCTTCCAAATCCTTTTCAATTTACTAATCATCAAAACGCGGGTGGATAGTTTCAGGATAACTGAGCAAGAACTGCACTGCATTCGGTCATTGTCTATCTGCTGCAGCGTGACTCGCGTCGTCCAAGCTTGCCAAAGTGAAGTGCTGAGTACGACGGGAAATGAAGGAGGTGGAGGGGAGGGAGAAGAGGGGCGGCTGATTTACGGGCCCGTAGCTGGCTAACACCTGACGTAAAGGGGAGACATGTTGGTTAACGAATGAGCTAACGAAGCAGCCGAACTAACGACCCAAGATCCCAGATCCCAGCAGCAAAAGCCATGCATTATGTGGGCTCCTGACAACGGACAGGGTCGCCCAAAGGAAACAAAAAAAAAAAAAATCGGTCTACGTATCTTCCTCAGTTGAACGGCTAGCTAATGTTCCTCTCTGAAAATCACAATCCAGCTGCTTTGGTTCATTGTTTATTTATTAGTGTATCGTCAAATACACTGACTGCAGTAAGATCGTGGTTTGATGGCGGGCACTGATGTCAGCAGTGTGAAAGCAAATCATCTGCAACCACAGGCTAATGACAGAACACAAGGACAAAATTAGAAACGACGACCACGAAAAATGAGAAAAAGGAAGAGTGTTTATATTACACTCCATTCAGAAGTGAACAGATGTGAATGAAATTTAACTTTGAGTGCCCAATAAAACTGTCTGGCAGGCATAATTTCGGTTCGTATCGAAGTATTAAAGCATTAAAGCAGGGAGGGGCAAGAATTGTTTTCCCTCAAGACGTCCAGACCGGCTCTGAGGTCCAAAGGGCACAGGAGGCTCTTTCCTGGGAGGGGGGGTAAAATGACCCGGGCGTGAAGCTGACCTCCATCTAGTACCGAGGTTAAGAACGAGTGGAGCTGTAACTCCTGCCCCCCCCCCTCCACATCCCATCATGGCGTGTAAAAAGATAACTTTACTACTGCTTCGTAGGTTTGTTAAGCTACATATCCAGCCTCACGTACGACGCACACCGGGCTTCATAACGTCCTCGGAAACAGCTTACCATGCACTGGGTCTGTATGTAACATGAAGTGTAAGGTTAGATACTATCAAGATGAACAGATTTTATTTAACACGTTCCTGATGTGGTAAATATTTAAAGAAATACACGGGACAGTTCTTTCTGGCACTGCACAATGTGATGTTCAGTGCAATTATAAATGCAATAACACATTTAGGCCTGTATCTCGAACAACAGGACGTTTCGGCCAGTCAGGTAATTAACATTGAACGCAGCGATTTAAAAATATTATTTTAAACTTCCAACTACAGGAGCCGACTGAGAAATCTTATGCTTTACTCTATACCAGTTCCACAAAACGAGCGCGCAAACCTTCAGATCACAGCACCAGTGGAGCCATAGTTCCAAGAAGCGGCAAGTTCCATTTCATCAGGGTTTGCTTACAAATGTCCACTATTCTATTAGATAGATGTCAAATTGATCCTTATTGACCCAAGTGCTCGAACGATAATTCTGTTTTAGGGCAGCATATTCGCCACAAACACTGTCACTGTTTGTCAAGCCATTAATTTACTAATTAATATTAATTGATCTATGCCATTAGTACTTACACTGGTTCGTACAGTGTCCATCGAAAGATGAATTACAAAACTGGATATGGACAGAGGTTTAAATCACAACGAAAACTGACTAATGACAAAATAGCGAAGTCGTATGAGTACAAATTGTAATCTACTGGCAATTATTTTAAAGAAAACATACAGCACAGCTGGTAAGCCAGAATACTAAACTCACTGTCTATGTACTGAACGACAGGTGTTCGATTCCAGGCAACGTTGGAAACTGTCTCTTTTCCACCCTTCAGGCCAGATATTTTAATTAGCCTACTGTAGTTAAAGAACCGTGAGTCGAATTAGTTCCCAGTGGCCGCGCGGTCTGAGGCATAGGGCTGAGGCCCAGCGCTTGCTGGGATCGTGGGTTCGAATCCCACCGGGGGCATGGGTGTTTGTCTTGTACAGTGTTTGTGTTGTCAGGTACAGGTCTCTGCGACGGGCCGATCCCTCGTCCAGAGGAATCCTACCGATTGTGGTGTGTGCTTGAGTGTGATGAAATGAAATCACAAAAACCCTCTACACCTACTGTGAATAAGCAGGTAGAAGAGGGAAGGACTAAGAAAGAAAGAAAGAAAGAAAGAAAGAAAGAAAGAAAGAAAGAAAGAAAGAAGGAAAGAAAGAAAGAAAGAAAGAAAGAAAGAGTCGAATTAGTAATTCCAAAATTTTGAGTTCATTCTTAAACGTTGCGCGAGCGATTTTATCTCTGCATTCTTTAATAACATTACTTGTAGACAAGACGAAATATTTATCCACAGCATAACACATAAAATTCACCGACTGACAAACACTGGTCACTGTGGTACTATGCAGTTTTGAAAATGAACAAGAAAGAAATTGTGTGCACATATTTCCCTAATGCATGCTTAACTTTCTCTGTATCAAATACCCGAAGAATAAAATACACAAAACCACAGCTTTCCCGTTTCATGCATTCTGCTGTACAACGTGCATGAACTGAATGAGTGTACGGGAGGTTATTTCTGTCCGTCCACCCACACGTTTCAACTGGAGAACCCCCTGGGCGGAGTCGAATGAAATTTCACAGGCCCATTAAGGGCCCTTAAAAAGTTGCAGGATCACTTCGATTTTCATAAAGATCGACATAACAGAAACACAGCATACTTTCCTCACGCAGTATTACAGGAACAACGCAAGTGGAGTCGGTGTTATACGGTCCAGTCTTGTTCTTCTCTCGCTCTAAGAGAAGACATAAGCTGATGGTGTTCAGGAGAGTATTTGGACCCACGAGAAGGGAACTGGAGGGTGGAAAATATAGCTTACCAAGGAGCTTCACAGTTCAAACTTCTCTGCACTTAAATACTGCAGTGCGATGACGTTCAGAGGAATGCGTTGCGCATAACAGGTACACTTAACATGTATGGAACCCATGAGAAATGAATACATCAGCGATAGGGCGTAAAAATGTGCACCGGCAAGAAAGTTCTGAATAGAACGCATTAGGAGGCCACTGTTAATAAAGGATGTGGTTTTATAAAAGCACTGACTTCACAACCAGTTCAGTAACCATTATTTGTTTGAATAAAAATCCCTGAATCTTATGCAGAGTGACTAAAGAAGTGTCACACGCCACATTGGACCGTCACCAACCAAAATAAATTAAGCTCATTCGCAATGTGTTCATTTTACGAAAAAAACTATATAAAACTACGCTTGGTCGTACTGAGGCAATATGGGATGTGTAAACATCTTAGAATCTTGTGATCAGTTTGTACGTAGGTAACATATGATTTAAGTTTCACATAATGTTATTTAAGAATTTGCGAATGGACCCAAAAATGAAACTGATTCATGAAACGTCGTTACCCAGGAGATAATACTGGTCAATACTTACCACACATTCTCGACATGTAAGACACTCTACAGGTATTCTATACTAACCTAGGGCAAAGCTTGCAGACGTCACGTGATAGACGACAGAGCATGCACACAGTATCTGATTCTGCAAACTCGTTGCACAGAACACTTTCTCTGGATTTTCTTTTAAACCAAAGCAAGTAAATGAAAGAGTGTACCATTTTAATGAGCAATTACGTCCATTAAATTCATTGTATGTGTAGGGTATGCGAGGCGCCAGAAAGTGACGCTAAGTTCAAAACAGCAAAGTACATACTTCTGTATACTAATGACGCATCCTAGTCACATATGTAAAACGCCAGTTACACCTTCACAGTAAAAATAATGCCTCGCCATTACAAAGATAGGCCAGTTAATGCTGTTTACTCTTCGAATCAACGAAATTCATAAGCGCGCAGTGTGCATAAAATGCAGACATTTTAATGCTGAACACGTGATGAATACAATAATCGCTGTATTTTAAAAGGTGAAACTGACTGGCATCTATACAGACAACAGTTCACAAAGTTAATAGTCTCATGAATATCATATCTTTAAGCCTTCAAGGATGGTGTTTCATACGTCAATTTTTAATTAAATATTTTCTTCAGCGAAAACATCCATATCGCATGCATCCCTCCACGATGAGCTCTTTGCTAATGAGGCTGACAGACCTTACATATTCAATGCAAGGACAAGACAGGACACATGATAAAAGCGGTCTCCCCCTTTACGGACACATGAAACCGCAGACGGAAATTTTTCTGTCAGTGTATCAAATATTAGTCTCTACGCAACTCCTCTAAAATTAGGTCTTCCTCCGATAACACATCTTTTATGAACACGTTCTCTCCTTCCAGACACCCAGCAGATGACAAAGCAATTAAATCTTTGCACAGTGCTTTAACGCGAATACATAATTTTTTTCTGCGGAAGGAAAAACCTGGTGAAACGTTGCATGACAACCGTGTGCCTAGAAGGAATACATAAATATGTATTTAAAGCCAACAAGTCACAGCTCAAGGAGTTAGACGCCGGCTTGTCTGAGTTGAGGCACGGTTTAATTCCAGTGCCGTCCACGTGGGATTTGTGGCGCTTCCACGAGTGCTTAGTTCTGCCTGTCAGTCAGACGATCTATACATTCCAACATCGCCTTTGGATATACCGCTATGCGAAACCCATTTCTGTATGCTGACCCACTTTTGCGAAAGTTCCACGAATCTTGAGTCCAGTTTCATTAAATTATGGGCTACAAGCCTACTGTACTGACACAAACCAAAGCTTATTCATTTAGCAACTCTCAGCTTAGACCCTCAGTGCCACACCTGAAACAAATCCGTTCGGCGTTGTAACATGTGAAACATATGACGACGGCCGGACACTATTTCAGTCGGACAAAACGCAATATCACTTTCATTCCTGAATATCTTAAGAAGTGCAAGTCAAAACTAAAAGACATTGGTACTTCATTAGCGAATTCTACACGTTTTCTTTTATACGTATATATGAATTCTTTTATACGTATTATTTACAGTAGCAGAGAACGTTTGCTCTCTTGAAATAATTCTTTTTGCAGGACACGTGCAGCGGGCGTTATATGAAAGATGCTGACCGTTCAAAGGCCGTACACAAGCTCGCTACTCACATCTATCCACCCGCACATTGCCCACTGATGACCCTTAAACGGACCGTTTTTGAAAAGCACTCCCATTCGTTCAACACTAGCCCCATCCTTCTCTCCACCCTGCCCCCCAGAATCGTAATTGGCCATATTCCCTCCAATTTTTCCATAACAGACACATTCATTCCTTGCCAATCACATCAGCATCCGCCTGAACCAGATTCTGTACCCTGAAGATAGAGGCAGTACCCACCTCCGAAACGTCATAACATCCATACATCTACAACATGAGGCAGAAACCCAACAGAAGACCATAAAATAACCAACAACTGCCGTGAAAACCTGGAAACTTAAAAAATGTTCTACGTTTTTCGTATGTTTAACTAAATTTCTGGTTTGCAACCAAATGATAAAAATACATGGTTTAATCTGGTACACTAAAAGTGCGTGTATTATGGGACGGCAAGCCACTAAAATGTTCAGTGCCACCCACAAACAGCAAACAAAATTACTTCCTACCGAACCAAGTAACAAAATTGAACAAAATCGTCGCACAGTAGCGACATCTTCGAACATCTTTAAGTTACACTACACACCACGAAACAGATGAAATGTCGTGGGATTATTCACTGCCTGCCCAGTTCATAATGTTCACCAGCCAATTTCAAAGTACAAATTTTGTGTCAACATAGTACTAAAACTTGCGCGAGAACGAACTTGCATATCCCAATTCTGAGAGTTACTATCTCAGTCTAGCCTAGGGCTAGAGCGACACCAGACAGCAATCTTATCGGATTTGCCAATCCCTCTGCGACAGACAATGAAGCAAAAACGTAAGAAATATGAACGCCCTTCGTGCTTATCGGTCGGAACCAGAAGCTGCCTCCTTAACACGAGTTATGGCTGTAATTAAATCCACTTGTCAATTAGTTTAAAGTAGCAGCAGACACTGTTCAGATACCACAACATCTCCTCTCTTTCTGAAACTAATTGCGATTTTCCTCCGGTCTTAATGGATGCAACTGCATTTCCCTGCATGTTGTTTGAGGAATAATTCTTCTACACACTGAACATCTGCGCAATTATATGACTTTTATTATGTTATCATGTGTCTAAACGATACCTTATTATCAACTATTCAATGTATCTTGTATTTTGAAATATAAGCCACAGGAAACACAACTGGCCAGCCATGGATGGCTGCTTGTCGTCAAAAACGTGAGACATCTGACTTCATTCAGCATGTTGATCATGCTATTGTACTACCCCACTGTCAAAGTAAAAGTGATTCAACTGATAAGTAACTAACCATCTAACTTACCGACCATACGACTAATTAATTATGTTAATAAGCAAAATAAATAAAACTAGATTATGGATATCTTAGGAATCGGCTTACACGTACACTGATCATCCGTCTGGCCGACAAAATGAGTGGCTGATTACTCGACTGAGTAAACTGACCTACCAGCTTACCCACCGGTTAACTATTAACTGAGAACAGTGAAATGGGTAAGGCGAAGAATCACAAAGGCAATGAAGAGGAGTTCCAGAAGGCGGAGGAGGAGAAGTATGAGAAGTATAACAGGGTGGAAGATAGACGCAAGGAAGGTGATATGTACTGAGAAAGGGGACAAGAAAAAGAAGTTGAAAGAAGACGAAGAAGAAGAAACGTTTTCAAACGATTCACTGTGTAGTTCTTACATAATGACACGAGTAACATTAAAATGTAGATCGAATCAGTACTTCCATTTACACGGCGTAAAGTAATGAAAGTACATACGCGTCGTTATACGCCATGAATACATACATATGTATAGCGTCACACATATTTAATGTCAGTAATGGAAGGACTAAGTGATCAGCTTCACGCCCCGGCCGCTTCAAATCCTCAAAAGCGCCCCCAGTACATATTTCATTATAGGCTGGGTTGACCCCACAGCCTGTTTAAACGCTTTGGAGAACAGAAAAATCTCTTACCCCAGGCGGGAATGGAGATGTAGTCCCTCTCTTGTCTGGCCTGTAGCATTAATCGCTATACCAACTGACAGTACCATCTCCCTGCAGTGAGACAGACCCAGCGTTAACTACCTGAGTAACCTCCTGCTTCTGATACACTAGAGTACAGACACCTGCCATTTACCTTAACGGAGGCAGTAAGTACGTGCTTTACACGGCTGGTTCCTTAGTCGTTCGACAGGAACGAAATACGGCGGACAGACCATGCAATAACATTAATAGCGTACAAAAAACTACAAGGCCGTAAAATTATTTTATGAGTGCAGTTTGGGTCACTTAAGAAGGCGGTTGAACACTCTGTGATATGTTGTGTGCACAGGGTTCACCCGTGCGGTGATACCTTTCATCATACCTGCCTAATCACAGTCGCACTATTTACCGCACACCACCTGTTAAGGACTCTCCTTCATGTACATAATGTTCCTTTCTTCCTTTCTCTCTTTCCTTCTTTCTTTCTTTATATCTATCTATCTATCTATCTATCTATCTTTCTTTCTTTCTTTCTTTCTTTCTTTCTTTCTTTCTTTCTTTCTATCTACATTTCCTACCTACTGCTTAGCTCTGCAGCCCCGCCCGTTCACATCCATTATTTGCCTTTTTCCCCCACCTTCCACTCAGCCCCACTTACATCATTCTATCTTCCAGCCAACTCAGTCTGGATCTAGCCATTTTGCTTCTCGAATGTCACAGTTTCAAAAGTTTTACTAGCGGCCTTTGTGTGATACATTAACATCACGTGTCTCAACTACCCGAAATTTTCCCTTCTAAATCCCCACCACATCGGGGTTTTATAAAATTCCCGAAGTTACTATTGGCTATGACTGTCAAAGCACCTTGGTTCGGGTTTTGTTTCATACACGTTCCTATAGAAGTTCCTCGACCACGTATTTAAAACAAATTTATGGTTAATAAGAGTGTACCACATTTCATATCCACACAGCGCAACAGGTTTTAAAACTGCTTTTTGTGCCTTAACATTTGATGCTGTATTGCTTTGTTCATCACACATCACTATTAAGACGTACAATTGACGGTTCTAATACGAATTGTTGTGTTGTGTCCTATTAACGTTTTATATCCTCCTCACAGTTCCAGACTTACAATAACATCGATCGGAATGGAACTGACGCAGAAACCGCAAAAGTAAATTACTCTGCCGTTTCTACATTTCAAGTACATGCCTTATACGTAGGATCACCTAATACCGTAACAGTCACACATTCATACATTCAATTCAACATGACCCTTCAGATTACGAGCCCCATAACACCGAATTATTAATCGTTTCGCCGATCCCATTGGCCGTGCTGTCTACGGCGTATATCTACTGCCGTTCGCTTGCTGGGATTGCGCGTTCGAATCCCATCGGGGAAGGGGCATGGATGCCTGTCTCCTGTGAGTTTTGGGTGTTGCCAGGTAGAGGTCCCTGCGTCGGGCTGCTCACTCGTCCAGAGGAGTCTTACCGAGTTTGGTATGTCTGAGTGTGATCGCGAAGCCTCGATAATGAGGAGGCCCTGGCCCAATCGGGGCTGTTGCCCCATGGGGAAAGAATTATAAATAATTAACAGAAAATGTCATATCGTAACAGGTAAAGGCGGATCACATCTGCTGTCCGCCTAAACCACGCTAATTTACACGTTGTCCGCCACGGCCACGATTTGCTCTTGTATGCCTGATCCACGGCCGCCGCCTCGCCCGCGACACGAGGTCTCCTTATTGGTCTGTTCCATACAGTTTTTTCCATTCAAAATGTTGTATTTACGCCTATTTCTATTCTCCCCATATCTGCTACGTGCCTAGACCAAGGTCAGAAATCTCAAAGAACTGCGGGAATATATGAAACACGTACTGAACTCTTTGGGAAAAAATTGCGCTGCTAGAAGGTCAAAGGTGATTCACGCCTGCAATGTGGAGTTTAGAGTAAATTAGGCAAAGATGCCCCACTTTTTACTCTGACAGATTTTTACAATTATGTATAGCAACAGAAGTTATATCTGGGTGTATAAGACGTACAGTAGGGTCTCTGCTACAAAACGGTCAGTACCTTTATACCAAATTTTAATTCGTTTACTGACAGCAATAAAAATTAGAAAGGTATGCAAACGGGGCGTCTTAGGCGTATGCGTGGTGAAAGATGTCCCACATATAATGCAATACAAAATCATAAATTTGAAGTGAACAAAACTGTAATCAAATAAAACAAAATATGCTCTGTAGCATCATGAGACTGCTTCTTACTTCTTTGTAGATTTCTTATGTTTTTTTAAGATTCTTAGAACATTCACAAACGATGCAGGTTTTGGAGAAAATTGTGCAGTTTTCAAATGGCCACTTTTCACAGAATGAGTATTTTATCCAGTCGCATTCCCTTTTTGTTACACAGTAGCACTCCTCACATTATTTACAGCGGTCACGCTCATAATTTTTATCAGAGTTGCTCGAGTTTGGACTGTGAACCATTTTCTTGAAATAATTCTTCCTATGTTTGGCTTTTAGTTTCTTCTTCTGAATGACTCGCGAGCCAGCGAGAACTTTCCATGCAGACTTCTCCTTACCTTTGAAGGCCCTGCGTTAGGTAATTTTGGATGACATTTTTGCTCAGAAAGCCGGCTCGGCTTTGAGGAATGGACGGATGCAGGAATGAAGGTGTGCCATTTTAATATGTTCTTTAACACGTAGTAGTGCAAATAAAATATACTACAGTTGGTAGGCGAAAATTTTATAGTCTTTCATTAACATATCAATGAAAATACAATATACAATTCGATGTATAAACATAGGTCAACCAAGCGAGTTAAAATATCAGGGAGGCATCTTTACCCATCTTTCCGTGGGGCGACTCTACCCAAACTTGGAGCAAAGATGCCGCGGCTGATCATGTGGCTATGGCGTGGCTTGCGAAACTTTGTAACGGTATAAAACAGTAGAGAAAAGTCCACTCTTCCTTCACACAAACAGTTGGTAAAATTATTATATGCGTAAACAAACAGAAAATTATTAAGAATAGCTCCCTGAAACATAGAGTGTTAATAATCACGCTACTTACTTTGCAAAACAATGTCAGGGCGTTGAGAACAACACAGCAACTGTGACTTGCACATACCCAAACTCACCACTGGAAGAACTTCTAGCTGCATAACGTGTACAGCTTCCTAGGGCTAAGGTTTCGAATTAAATAATGGTGGGGCATCTTTGGCCAGTGGGGCATCTTTACACATTTTACTATATCATAAATACAGCACTGAAATCCTGCAAGTAACAAAGAGAATCCATGTAAGAAACACAGAATAGGCTTAAACAAAATTCCTCCCAACTCTTCGGGAACAACGAGTGCTGACGCTGTGACGTCACTGTAACTTATACATCCTCCTGGCCATCTTGGAACTGTATTGAGGGTAACCACATCTTGGAACTGTATGCAGGGTAACCACATCTTGGAACTGTATGGAGGGTAACCACATCTTGCAACTGTATGGAGGGTAACCACATCTTGGAACTGTATGCAGGGTAACCACATCTTGCAACTGTATGGAGGGTAACCACATCTTGGAACTGTATGCAGGGTAACCACATCTTGCAACTGTATGGAGGGTAACCACATCTTGCAACTGTATGGAGGGTAACCACATCTTGCAACTGTATGGAGGGTAACCACATCTTGCAATTGTATGAAGGGTAACCACATCTTGCAACTGTATGGAGGGTAACCACATCTTGGAACTGTATGGAGGGTAACCACATCTTGGAACTGTATGCAGGGTAACCACATCTTGGAACTGTATGGAGGGTAACCACATCTTGGAACTGTATGCAGGGTAACCACATCTTGCAACTGTATGGAGGGTAACCACATCTTGCAACTGTATGGAGGGTAACCACATCTTGCAACTGTATGCAGGGTAACCACATCTTGGAACTGTATGCAGGGTAACCACATCTTGCAACTGTATGGAGGGTAACCACATCTTCGAACTGTATGGAGGGTAACCACATATTGGAACTGTATGCAGGGTAACCACATCTTGGAACTGTATGGAGGGTAACCACATCTTGGAACTGTACGGAGGGTAACCACATCTTGGAACTGTATGCAGGGTAACATCTTGGAACTGTATGCAGGGTAACCACATCTTGGAACAGTTGGTACTGTCTGCAGAAACACACAACTTAGCATACATTTAAACGCAGGGCTCATGCAGTACAGTGGAAGGAACTACTCTGCGATCCAGATGAAAAAAAACCATAGAAATATGAATTCAGAAGTTTCAGTGCCTTATTTGCCTACAGGTGCGCTATGTAAACGCACAATCGAATTATGGTCGTGGCCACGACAATTGAGGCTACAGGTAAAAGACAACTTTGCCAGATGCGGGACCTATGCATCAAGGCCCAGGTTCCGCTCCCCAAGAAATGGCAAAATTACTCTCCCACATTGCCCCGTTCGTTGCGTTTTTCTGAGATAGCAGATAAAAGAAACTGGAGAAGCAGTTAGAAGTGCACGTTCGAACTTACATCAACTGCTGGCCGCGACTATAACAGAAATTTCAGACCCTAGCAGCAAAATTACGTAGGTCAATACGTTATCTATTTCTCGCCATATCACAGAGACCAGTGACCATGAGTCACATGGCAAAGAGCGCCCATAGCGCCGTACTACCTTAACGACGTCATTCCAGGATTATTAGTGGCTACCTTCACGTTCCGACCGCTTTACCATCAGGGAAAGAGCATCCGGTACTCACTGGATACGAGGCTGGGAGGGTACCACAACTGGCATGGATGCTTTGAGGAAAGATCTCATGCCCTTGTCGGGAATCGAACCACAGTTTCTCGATTGTCCAGCCCATAGTATAACAACTCTACCGACTGAGGAACAGTGACTAGAAAATAGCAACTTACAGGCATTCAAGCACTTTAATACTACTTTCCTTCTACTGAGCTTCTCTGCTCTCATCACTTCGACATTGTGCAGCCCCATGAGTCCCAGAGCATAAATAACTGCCCATCCTTATATGAGGTACATGGATGTCACGGCATGCAGCGTTCAAAATCTTGCTGTTACGTTTGTCAATACAGTTTATTACAAGGGACCAAGCCCGTGTTCAGTCAGTAAATTACAAGTTATCTTTAAAATGTCGCTGTTCTCGACACATGCCCCCTTCGGAACTCACATCAGTGGCTTTATATGGCTGAATTTATGGGACAAGTCAGCGTCAAGCGCATGGATGCCAACGTGTCGGTAAGCAAGTGGTACCATCGCATAGATATGTATTTCTTAATGCAGATCTTCTCTACAGAAAACTGGATAAAGTTCCAAGACTTTTTCTTAATAGACTACCAGAAGTAAAATAGGAGACATCTTAAAAGACGCACGCGGTGGCGCAGTTGGTCGAGGCACTGCGCTACAAATCGGAAGGTCGTGGGGTTGATTCCCGATGGTGTCATTGGAATTTCTCATTGACATAATCCTTTCGTTCGCACTATGGCCCTGGGGTCGACTCAGCCTCTAACAGAACTCAGTACCAGGAATACCTTCTAGGGGGTAAAGGCGGCCGGTGCGTAGTGCTGACAATCGTACCACCTTCATGTGCCGATTGTCTAGAAATCTGGGACCCTCAGCTTCCTGGAACCCTCTGGGCCTGTCCAGGCCTGTAACGGGATTGCTTTTTACCAATACAGGTTTAACAAAACCCGTAATTTAAGGAAGTTAAAATTAATTTTCCAGCCTTTCTCATAAACAGCCCACCATACAATAAACTAGTAGGTCTACCTGACATAAAACACAGACCTATAGCATGTATAACCAATCGGCTATCTATAAATTTTATTTGAAACATGTTTCGATACATTTAAAGTCTAACGAATTACGAGTAATTACGCGCCGGTCGACAATAGACTCAAGTAACACAGTTATTGGTGCTTATTAGTGTCGTAAGAATGAAGCATAAAAGCTGCATACGACGAGAACATACAGACGGTATTTTGTCGTCTTTATATACTTTCGAAAGGAGAAAGCAACTGCTCGCAGAAACTGTACGTCTATATCTGATGCCAGCCTACTGGGTCGAACACAGTTATATAGGCCAGACAGGCAAACAGTAAAACTTCTGATTGGTGTTTTTTTTTCTAGGTTGGTAACTAAAGTATCCCTATTTTATAAGAAAAATAAGTACATCATGTCCGTGTGTTCAGCCGTTCGCCCGTCCGTGTTCTCTGTAAGGGGCCTAACGATTGAACCAACTGCGGGATTTTCATAAAACTCCGTACAAACTTCACCCCACCTTCGCGTTTTATAATTTCCTAGAAACCACAATATGGACAGCTGTAACCTACGCAAGGCAGACTTATTCAAAGCATTACGTTCTTCTGGGATATGACGTTGCGTCAGCAGGTAATTGGATCCCGACGTTCCGAGGCAATTTAGTGTCCACATCAACGGTAGATAGGCCTTAGAAAGTACAGCCATATCAGCCCTTGACAATGAGAACGCTACGTTTCCTAGACGCGTATAAATCCAATTAAACACTGGCGCCGGTTCACATCCCACAAGAACGGTAACCTCCGGTATACTGCTGCGAAAAACTTAAAATCCGCACAGTCTTGCTCAGGTTATTTAATTTTTCTGCAGAACAACAAATAACGTAGCCGCAGAACGAAATCTGTCGACCTGACGCAAGCACAGTCTCACCATACTGAATGACGTATCCATAGGAGAGCACAGATCGGATGTACTTCCCAAACCTTCTTGTTTTGAAGGAACGGAGAGTGTGTCATCCCAACCGCGTGTTAGTTATGTGCTAGCTTGCGGCAGGGTGCAGGGCTCGGAGCAGCGAGCAAGATAATGCCGAGCTAAGTCGTAACTTACCAGTTACAAGGTCGTAACTCGGCAAAGTTACGACAGCCACATTGACTTTGTACAGATCCTGTCCGCGCCCCGCGCATGACAGACTCCGAACTATTCCATCTTCGTCCTGAATTTCATCGTTGCGGTTGGGAACACTTAACAAGCCGTTTGTTTAGTTTGGTACGTCTGTCAGTTAACGTTCGCTCCTCCGCAATGATTATTCACGACTGTTATGGGCAGCACATGAATGAAATCGGAACTAAATTAAACCGACATACCTAAGTTTTTGGATCGCCACTTTCTCCTCTAGGCGTATAGATAAATGGCTACTTCGCAATGAAGAGGATTCCTGGAAGCAGAGTGTGCCAATTCCTCCACACCAGACGTACAGACTGCACCACTACCACTCGGTCTTCTGGGGCATTTCCGTTACATAAGACGAATGACTATACCGCCATACTCAGGTTTCTGGAAATACAGAGTGGCATTTTCTCCATATCAGATTTTATGGGCAGACCTATATACCGATATTTCCATTTCTGGAATTAAGCCGACAGTTCCGGCACAACAGACATGATTACACAACTGTGGGCTGCTCTTCTGTAATTCGATACCAGAGTTTCCTTCGCTCCAAACTAAGGCCACGGCTTGTTCCTGCCGCATGAAGTAATCGCGTGTTCTGAACTACAGGTTAAATGTTTGGATGGGGTAGTGTGTGGACTGAGTTACACCGGTTATTCACAGCCATACACACACTACACAGTTCAGACCAACACTGCTAAGCTATTCAGTCTACCAATTCACTTGAAAAATTGGACTACCTTCGTCCAAGATTGTCAAGTTGTGACTCGACTGCACGTTTCGTCACCTTTTTGACTATGACGTCTGCAATAACATACATGTATTATGTTCAGCCTTACATCTTCAAGTATGGCAGAATACCATCCTGGGTTCCGCCCTTCCAGCAAATGTAACAATTTACGTAGCAGTCCCCATATCGCGTAACTGCCATATTAACTCTCGATGACATGCTGCAGGTGGTGGCCAGAAGGGCCCACAGCTTTGATTTGTATCCCACGTGTCTCACATTTAGGAAGTTTTGGCTTTGTCAAACGTAACGGAAGCAAGAGACAAGCGGGAAATCTGACGCGGTAGGAGTGAAAGCCTAGACTGTCCCTCCGGCAGACCAGCACCTCACTAACAGGCCACAGAAGCCGCCACAGGAAAGTACTATTTCGTCGAAATACATACTTTTTTAAATTCCAAAAGCTGACTGTCTGTGACCAGATGTAAACGGATCTTAGAGAAATAAGAACATTTCTTAACCATCTGAGCATCTGCCAACTTTGAAGGAACACTCCGTACGTAATACTTGGTTAGACTGTACATATAGACTTACACAGTCGACTGCAAGTAAATTTGAATCAGTTGACCTTGTTGGCTGGTAGTAGGCTACGACGCAACGTCATGCAATGATAGATCCAAAAGACTAAAATGTCTGCTTTGCCAAAGTGAACTTCACAAAGTGGACGTCTGACAGTTTCAAAAAACCAATACAAGAACATAATTTACGCAGACCGGTTTCCAATATGGCAATGTGGTTTTAATTATAGACTAAAAGTAAAGTTTAAATTATACGTAGACAAGTCAAATGAATTACAACTTCCCTTAGAGAGAAACTAGTCGTAACAACGGCGATATCCTGCTCCACGCAGTGTTTAATGAAATGCTGCTCTCTACTGACTAATTCAATGCCCACTGTAAAAAGCAGGTTGCGCACACAAACAGATACACACTTCCTAAGTCGTTCAGATGCGCAAAGTGTTTATCAAGGGCATACATTTAATTTAGCAAGGTACCTTAATGACGTCCCGAAAATGTGCTCCAACACTGCAAGGACATTCCTGTGGGGTGTATCACCAGTAACAAACTGTGTGCGGATTTGCAGTAGGACATATTACTAATACCAAACTAATTGCGGATCTGCGTTAGCGAGTATATCATTCCTTACCGAGAAAGTAACAACAGCATGGTGTGAAACTGAAGGTTTATTACCACGTCCACAAGACTTCCCAGCAAACCCTATCAATTGGCGATTTACAGTTTTTATAATAATGCGCCTACAGCTGGTTTCTCACCCAGAAGAAAGAACACACACTGACAGTAACAAAAAAAAAAGACTAAGCCGAAAATTTTTGAACGGTGGGAAATAATACAAGCTGGGAAAAACTGCGTAAAAGAAGGGTCTACCAACTTCCCAAAAATCTAGAACGCCCCTCAAAATTCCAGGCGCCAAACGGATAGAACGAAGCACGTTCCACGCTGAGGACACAAATATCAGGCGCCACCGCACAAAACTACTGAAGCAAAACCTTGGTCGTCACAAATTTAGAGATGATTGCTAGAACGTAACAGATGTGACATGATCGATGAAAACATGACACGGTGGTAACAGGGATAAAAAATCTCGCCCCCCCCCCCCCCAGTATGTGATAAATGCCTCAACTCTAAGGAGGGCTATGTGGAAAAAGCAGTGGGACAGCAGTGGAATTAAATATAAACGGTTCTTATTAGCGTTGAAAATAAAGAACCCAAAATATCCGTATGTGCATTATATACTACTTTTCTGACTGAGCCCCCCTCTAGTGAAACAATTTCCAGAACCGCGCACTCAAATGAAACTATACGTACAAATGTAATCCTAGAAGTGCGTGCCGTTACGTGTCACACATACACGTTAAGTATCGATTGTGGTTTGTTTCACGGCGTTATTTATATGTTTATACCTGCCCTGATCCAAGCGCCGTCACATAAATTATCAACATGATACGCAGCACTTACTAAGTTCTCTGTTGTCTCCCACTGACACGAGACACGGTTCGTCATCTGTAATAGAGAGCGAGCGCTGAACCATCCGACAGGTAAAGATGTAGGACTGCTGCATATTCTAAAGCGGCCTTATCTCACGTACATAATGAGGCAGCCATTTTGTTAACAGTTGTCTGAGGAGTGAACTCAAAAATATTCCTACATGATGAAAAGAATGACAGAATTTATTTTCATACACTAAGTCTCGCTGTTGTCGTCAGACCCTATTACAGGCGTATTGAACGAGATAATGAACACACTCCCGAATGCATGTGGGATTTGTGGTGGGGCAAGTCGCAAGGGTACAGATTTCTCTGATTACTTGGGTATTCCCTTGCCACTATTGTCCATCAATATCCCATATCATTCATTCATCCATCCACCACCGATACTACGTAATCTCAGCAAATGACAGTGTCGTTAAATGACGCACTTAAAAAGTTCAAATAGTGGAATCATTCTAATTCTAGACAAATCATTGCTCTTCCTGTCATTTACTATAAATCCTAAATTGCTGTTGCAGAAATAGTCATGTCAGAGACAGACACTTGCCTTTTTAATAGTGTCGCTACAGGTGTCAACTTCTTATAGACAAAATGTTTTGTTGCAGACAATTCATCTATACGTACAATGTACAAAATAATGAATAATGCCACTTGACCATAACGAAGCACATTTCAAACAATACTTGCAATCTTCAGGAAGTCTACGTTTTATATCATACAGTCTACAAATATGAATATAAAGTCTTTACATTTTAAAACGGTCTGTATTTTATGTCACGCAGCATACCTCATCTAAATTCCAATACACTGGGCCATCTTTGATAAGTTTCTTTTTTTCTCTCCCTCCAAAAATTCAGTCTAATGTAGCCAAATATCGTGATAATCTGGTGACAGATTGCGGATATACAGCAGTGGATGCACTCTGTGCAAAGGCGGGTCTGAACTTCTGTTACTGATATCGAACGGTATTCTGCTAACAACCTGCTGCTTTACAGACTACTCACTTCGAGCGCAAATTCAGTAAGCATTAAACACCGTTGCGATAACGAATTCGTGCCGCAGAACTCAAAATGTCTGTTACGTAATCCATGGGTATCGACAGATGCAACCTACTTTATGACACGTCACTTGACCAGTAAGTTTGGATCGGATATCAACCATAACATTCCTCCGAGGTAAGTCATGCTATTAAAAATAACAACAATGTTATAAACAGTTACGCACATTAATAGGCCACATTTTTTACTTTCCTCCTGTCACTAAAATTATTTCATAAGCAGTCGGTTTCTGGAACACTATGAGGAGTATAAAGCACAGACGTCTATAAAGATAAATATGCAACACACAGACATACATTAGCATACGAACCCACCCATCCATCCGTGCTAGCTATTAATAAAATGATTCATACATGACACATGTGTATTTTGTTCTGACCACAAGAAGACGATAAATTAACTGGTGATAGGGTCGCTTTATTGTTGGAAACTCTTTTTTTATTTTAGGAGCTGCGTGTGTCTGTTCGACACATCCTTTGTTGAAGAACAGTTGTCAGTATTAACCAATATCAAAGTAGAGCGCTCTTCTTGAAAAGTTGATAACCATCAGACTGGATAAAATATTCCCGCTGTTATGTAATCTGAAAGTTCATTAACACGTTCACTAGAGACAACCATCGGACCCCACCCTAAAATATTCCAATTAATTCTAAAACTTCCCATCGTATTTGTCTAAGACCAGTTTTAATATTATCATCCCATTTACCTCTAACAAGCAGTCTCTCACATCGAGGTTTTCAAACCTAAGGACTCTAAGGCTATATCTCCCAAAGCGTGGGTTTCTTTTCACCTGAGCCTCATTTTGACACTGTCATGTACCAGCAGCGGTCTTAAATGGTCATTTGAACCGCTTTTATTTTTTGGGCATCTGCCTTCTGTATGGTCCAGGTTTCGCTACCATAAAACAAAGCTGCTTTCGAAGTAATGTTGTGCATTCTTAATTGCGTGTCAAGAACAGTGCAGAGTTAATCATAGTGTGATCCCGTACAGTCGTGGCACTAGCTAAGGAAAAGACACGTAACAAGAAGACGAAGAAGTATAAGAATGAATGAGGCAGAGTCAATGAGGAGCAGGAGGAGAACAAGAAGCATAAAAGCTACTTATGTAGATATTTCAGTGACTTAGTTGATAAGGGGGTGAATGGAAACAGAAGGTAATTACTTGCCTGAAACAAACAAAAGAGTCTTTTAAAACCAGAAGCATTTGAAGCACGAATAAAATGAATGTGTGTCAAATTCTGAGCTCTGTAGACCTAGGCACAAGTCAAAGAACAATACTCTAATTTAGTTTTTATAACTATTTTCGAGGACTCTTCATCTCTAGCATCTTCCGTTTATTTTACTTCACTCTTTTTTTCCCCCAACAAAACACACTGTTATGTAATATACGCACAACTTATTATTTACATTGTACATTCTCCGGCAGGTTTCGGCTCTGACTGAGCCATCTTCATGGAGCTAAAGTTCAAGGCATTAAACATGACATATGAGTATACATTTTTATTAAAGAGTGCAACACGTATATCACACACCATGCACAACACGCACTAGACAGATTGGCCAGTGCAACATTAACTCTATACACACATATATAAATACGGATATTGATAGGCAAAACTTTAACTATTAGAGAATGTTATAGAACAATTAATGTTTTAATTATCAATATTTACGTAAGTATAGGGTCAATGCTGAACTGGCCAATCTGCGTCCAGCGCCACGGTGTCTTGTACATGATAGGATACATGAGTTGAATTCTTTAATTAAAATGTATACTCATGTATCACGTATAATGCCTTGCACTGCACCGTCCTGGTAAGGTTCAATCAGTGCCGAAACATGTCGAAAAAAGTACAATGTAAATTGTGTATGTATGTGTGCTTGCGTGTGTGTTTACATGATCTAAGAGTGTGTTTTGTTGGAATTTAATATATAAATGCGAGAACCGAATTTGGCCATCTCAGGATACTGTCGAATGGCACGTTTCTGTGAACTAGTAGGGATACCATACCATACCATTGAGAATCTTCAGCTCGTCATCTTTGTGACCGAAAGGCTGGCGTGGTAGTACCACTCTAGACTTGTATTTGGAAGGTGCCTGGTAAAGATCCGATACTTTACACGGCTTTCCTCAGTCCCTCCACGTAAACGCAGAGAACACACCTTCAGCGCCACAACCGCTTCCTTCCAATTCCTTTCCAGTTTACCACTCGTCACCCTACAATTCAACGCTATACAGTTGTCACAGTGACAGCGTCTTTAAATAAACCAGAAACAAACTTCACGGGATATGGTTTAAAGAATAAAATACATAAGTATCGTACATACTTGTGGAATGACACACTGCTGAGCCTAAACGGACAAGTAAGGCAACAAAGCTGTATTGGATGAAAGTAACTGGCAGTCGATTTACTTTTATATACCAATAAAAATGAAAATTCGGTTAAGACAACTTAAAATGTTAATAAAAATAGCATGACTGACATATTTTCAGGAAGTGTGAAGGGTGTAGTGACCAGGAAAAACCACATACTGAATACGTAAGGAAGAAACGAAATATTTAATCGATGACTAAAGAACACACGACTACATAGAACAAATACTTATCTAACGTTAACTGAATGAACAATAACAGGTAACAGATACCTACACAAAGACGCGAGGACCACTATTCACGGAATCACAAAATGCTTCAGCCTATCCGTGGAGAGCATAAGGCAGAAGAAGAAAGAGAACGGAGATGAGAAAGTGGGAGGACAAGAAGTCTCCAAGAATAGACATAAGGTCCCGCACACATAACTACGCAATAACTGTCACAAAACTACCCCCACTAATCGAAACTGCAAGTTTCATAACACAATTTTTCAGTTTTTCAGTTTTTTAAATAATTTCTATGACACTATTACCATAGCGGTTTTCTTTTTCGCTCGAGATGTATATGAAGCCAAGAGATAAGAATATGGTTACTCCCTACAAAACAGCTTCTTTAGAACAAAAAAGAGTCCGTGTAGGCATGTTCATTCGTCTGTCGGTTTAGCATCAGATATGAGCCAGGGTATCAACCTGCATGTTTATGCCACAGTTACCTCATCAACGTCTCCTGGAAACTGCCATCGCGTCGCCATCTCAAGCAATTACGAGGGCCATAAAAGTGGAATACACTTATTCAAATAGGGGAGACAGTAAGAAATTTCTTTGGCTGAGAAAACATGAATATGAAAGATCATAGAAAGCTCTATATGAAATACCCCAGCCAAAGACAAGTTCAATCGTGTGCATTTACTTCACTTTGTTATGTTTCCGCAGAATGTCACAGCCCCTTTAACACGATTCGGTGTATTTTAAAATGGAAGAAACATTTATTTGGGCGGAATGTCTAGCACGTAGGGGAATATGTAAATTGCGTGCAAACTGTTAATTGGAAAACGTGAATGGAAGAAACAATATCCGACAAAAGTAGCCAAATGAAATGTATCTTCAGATAATTGCGTGTGCTGGTGTGGATTGGAGTCAGGTAACTTATGATACTGCCCATACGAGGTCTTGAATCCGGAAATGACCTTCAGGTTCCATAAGACCTTCGAACTTCTTCAATAGCTGAGTTCCTATGAACGTTTCAAGAACGATGCTGCCCTACGAAGGAAACAAATTACTTTAAACAAAAACACTAATCACCAACAAATTTACAAAGAAAGTTTTATCATCAATCTAACACACTGGTATATGTTTCGACCCTGCTGGGTCATCTTCAGGGGGAACTTTTTTGTTATCGTTATACTAAGGTTGCACTTTATAGTTGTGTGAGAATGTGCTGTTGACTGTGTACTGGAGGCGTTAACTCTCTGCGGTCCCGGCCTGCACTGCAGCGCAGGCCCGGACCGCAGAGAGTTCACGCCTCCGAAAACAACGCAGTACACAGTCAACAGCACATTCTCACACAACTATAAAGCACAACCTTAGTGTAATGATAACAAAAGAGTTCTCCCTGCAGATGACCCCGCAGGGTCGAAACACGTAGGAGTGTGTTACAATTGATGATAAAACTCTCTTTGTGCATTTGTTGGTGATTAGTGTTTTTGTATAATATAGTGCACGGATATGGAACACATTAAATTACTTTAAAGTTTTAGTAGGACTACAAATCCCACTGTGTAACAATTTTCCCGCAAACTGACTTTCGTATGGAATTATTATGACATGTGAATGTTTGTTGTCCATCTTCTCATACGCCTATTATTTGGATCAGCACAATTCCTGTGACAATCGGAACAACTGTTATTGTTTGAACTCTTGTCTTGGTGCCACAGCTCTCGAATATCCCTGTCTGCTGTGAGACATATTTCAGGTTTCTCTTTCCGTCTTTACCAAGCTGTGCCACGATGTCAGACATATAGCATAGGTACACCACTCTCCTCTATTTATATGCAAATAATAGGCTAGTGACATCTGCTCTTAGTTTTTCTGAGTGTCAGCATGCTTTCATAAGCATCAAGATCATATCCTTCCAAATCCTTACCAATTAACCAACCAAGACCTTCTCCCAAATTAAGTGGACATTATATAACGCCACAGATCAACCATCGTCGCACTTATTCTTAACCCTTTAAAGACGAAGCCTATCTGTTTTATATAAGGACTCAGTGCGTACCGCGCTGTAAACACTCTCCACTTTGGTTATAAAAACCAATCTCTTAATGTTTTATAAGGCAAAAGTTGCTGTTTGTTCTGAGATCCGTACAAAACACATAAACGCAATGTGGGAACCACGTAGAATTTTTTAATGTTAAACCTGGTGGTATGTAAAGTTACCGCTAGGCTTTAAAAGGTTAATACAGTAAACCTACAGGCCTCAGTTTGAATTTCATTTAGTTGAAGTCACATGAGCTTTCTGTTGCCCACCACACAAAAACTTCCTATGGCCTTCAGCCTCCCTATGATAACAGGCAATGCCCGTTCGGTGCACAAACATAGAACAAGGCGAATATATAATAAATATATGACCCGAGCGGAACAGAACCTGGAATCCCAGGGTTCGAGTAGTCCGAGGCCGCGCTGACACGGATCGGATGGTTATGTAACTACATTACACATGTCAACGCGATACCGCAACGAGAGTGGAAAGGTGTAACCCGGTTTGGAGTACACAGAGTTCACAAATGCGTTCTTTGCAACTTTGCTTCCCTTTGGCAACCGCAATATTGTTCTGTGTTGACGTGTAACTTGGTCTATCACTCTCAACGGAATGAATACAGAATGAGGCTGTTTAACAACAAAATCGTGAGGGGAGTAATTCGACCTACGGCTGAGGCAGTAAAAGAAGGACGGAGAAAATCACGGCTTGTATTCTTGACCTACTAACATTAGGGCATTATGGCGGGGACGGTGAGATGAAACATCCACGTGGCGAGCATGGAAGATATAACATTCACACTCATACGCAACTTTAGTCAGAAATCTTCAAGGGAGAGGACCATTTGATATACCTGGACGTAAGCAGGATAATATTAAAATGCATCCTGAAGGAAGAGTATGTTATGGTGTAGAATGGATTGGCCTGGTTGAGAACTAGGTCCAATGGTGAGCTATTGTGGAAAAGAAAAGAAATTTTCAAATTTCACAAAAGGTGGGGAATTGCTTGACCACCATAATAACCATTAACATTTCAAGAAAGACGGTGCACCATGAAGTCTGAAACGTCATGTGGGGGTACACACGTCAGACACAGGCCTACAGGTGGGAAATAATACTGAGATAGACTTCGAGAATATACAAGCTTGACTTCACCGCTGATGACTGCGTTTAATATGGGATTATAATATGGCGCACATAACATCTGACTTATGCATGTATTGTATGTAATGTTTGCGAAGAGCGTGTCAAATAGCCTAGTTGTAAGTCAATTTATTTGAAAAAATCCTGACATCAGATTAAATCCACTTCACGTCCACAAAGGAACAACTGCAGTCAGTTCACATTACCAAGAGATTACACTTAGGCTACAATTTCTAATCCTTGAGGGCCCTAAAACGTGGGATTGCCAACTGCAAGCGCTTCTGAATATCCGGCACCTGTTCCGTACCAGTATATCACCTTACGTCGGGTATTAACTCATGATGCATTGTGAAAACTGAATGGAGTACGGACCCAAGATGGTGGATGTATATGGAACGAGATCTACTTGCCACGGACGAGAGCTGCATAAGAACGTCCTCATTGTGTGACGCGGGCCGAGTGATGGACAGCAGTCAGAAACGTGGCGCGGGTCACACACACGACATTTGTCTTTCTTTCCTTCTTCCTACTAATTGATTTCCCCTACTTTTTTCCCCTGTCACTCTTTCTTTTATATCATAAAATAGGCCCTACATTCATTACACATATCTTAAGCCACACAAAGACGGAGTAGTTTTTCCAGGAATTTCCACGGTCTGCACACCCACACAAAGCCACCGCCTGACATTTCCATCCCCGTTCAATTTTCTGAGTAACAGCGCAGTGCCTTGACTCATGTCCATTCACTTGACGCAATGACCATACAGCGTCACGACGTCATTCCGTCATGACAGACCAATTTCGCGGACCTCAAGCGCAGTTTGTTTCAGTTTACGACATTTAGTTGCTGTTACGAGGCCCTGGTCCCAAAATGAAACAATATTCTACAACTCAGCGTGGAACCATCGATAAAAGTACGGAACCATACATACGGTTCTGAAGCATACATCTATTTATTACGCTATTTGTTAGTTAAGAAATATTCTAACGTAACAGTAAACCATGTATTCTTCTTCTTCTTCTTCTTTCCGTAACTAAACTTTCTAAGTTGTCGGTTCGCTATGGAAGTGGAAGGAATCGGTAGCTCTTTGAAAATCAACAGATCCAATTCTAAGCATAGAAAAATTTCATTAATCAAATCACGCATTCCAATATTGTGGCACAACAAAATCTCATCGTCTAAATCAACTAACCCAACCCTAAGCATGAAATTCTATGATTATAACATAACAAAACGTAGCCCGTCAAATTAGCCCATCTAGATCTACGCAGAGGATGGAAGAGTTTTGGGGTTTGCGAAGTGGTGCTGAAAAACATCTCGTAACACACAAGCGAGGGGTAAAGTAGTTCCCTTACTCTGTTGCTAGACATTTAACTTCCGGCCTGCGGTGGGTTACATTTCAAGATGAAATACTTCAGCCACTAAACTCATTGACATCTCAGCCCGATTCGACACTGAATTCTCTAACAGCAAAAAGGTCCATAACTTTTCAAGCCCGAACTTCATACAAATAACAAGTAAGTTCAGTGCTTACACTGTGCCTCCATTACAAATAACAGTGTGTTGATGATATTTACGGAAATAATATTTCTTTATTCCGAGAACAGCACATAAATTTATTCTGTATTCGAGATAATGAGTTTCGAAATGGTAAAGCAGTGGTGTAAATGCGGTAACCAAGCCTTTAAACGTGAAGTGTTAAGACAAGCGGACTTAGGAGACGCCAAGACGTCTAATTCACAAAAAGAGAAAACCCGGTAATAGCAATAAATATGGAAAACATCCACTTGAAGACACGATTACTGTGTGTGGGTGGCTCCAAAATAGGGACGGTCAGTTATTCTGGCCATATTGCTGACTGTAGTAAGACTTGTGGGCCAGGTATCTTCATCGATATAAAATTGCAAAAGTCCAATTTATATCGCCCATTAGCGCAGGGAGAAAATTAAGAGAGAATAATTCACCTGTTAAAGCATTTGTACTTCAACCGAACAAAAAATAACCCAACAATGTTCTTTCCTACCATTATTTCAAATTTCCATCTAAATAACTTATAATGATAATGCAGGCAAAAAGTACAGAGTATGAAGCAGTTTCGGCAGGGGGTGTATATGGAACCTTAATGTATTACCACGAGGCAGTTTCATGAAGATGTTGCTTTGTTGAATCCGGTCCGCAGTCCTTGCTCTAGAACAGCGTCTCCCAAACTCTTTTGCTCGCAGACTCTTTTGGCTTCGAAAAATAACCACGGATCCTCATATCCTTGCTCACGCAAACACAGAATTTTCGCATGATAGGATCCAAAATTAAAAATTTGTACCTCAGAAATGACTTCACATAGCTACGAATACATAGGCCTCCCTGTAGCATACGTAACAATCCACTGTACGATGTGACCTTAATTAAAATTACTGTCGTCCGCTTCGTGGGTACAGGAAGCTTCTTAATTAGATATTCTGTCATACGAGATAAACACACCGCAAATTAAAGCAGTTCCGCTATTATTTTTAACGAAACATTCTTCCTTAATTTAAAAAATAAGCAAAATTCGAAGTAGCCATTACAGATATGTATCCACGGATCCCCTGGGAATTGGTCGCGGATACCTTAGGATCCGCGGAGCACCCTTTGGGAACCACTGGTCTAGACAATTCTCGCCACCAGCCAGACGATATACCCCTCTATGACACGCAGAAAGCCAGCGCTTACTGTTAATTGGCTCTGTCAACACAGTATCTACATTTGCATTTGTAACAATGAACCTCAAGATTAAATCGGCTTACAAAAACGCAAAAGACGGCGTGTGGATACCCCTGCTATGAACTGAGAAGAATGAACACTTTGACGTAAGGAACAGGAACTAACAGCAGAACGGAGAAAATTCATAATAAGGAGCTTCAAAATGTAAAGCAGTCACGGCCATTAATTGAGGATAGGATTCGTGGGGAATGTAGCACGCAAGGGGAGATACGGAAATGGGTACATAATTCTAGCCTTAAAACCTCTGGGAGACAGAGCACATGGCGGGCCGTGGTGTAAATGACAGAAATGTGTTGAAATGCGTTGTACGTAAAAACGGGGTGAACAAGCTCACCACTGTGTTCAGTGCACACGGTATAGCAGAATTACATCCACAGAGTCTCCGTCAGTTTGCATACCAACCTTCAGTGCGAGTCTCACAAAACTTACGGCCCTCCCACCTCAGTCACATGATCGCAGCTGCTACGTAGGCAGACGAATACTGTCACATCCACCGCTCTGATTACACGAACACACTGATGTACGTGCACACGAATTCGCGCACTCTCCCGACTTGTGACATCAGCCTAGGCTCGTTAACATTAATTTCGCACGGAGCTGGAGACTTTGTGGAAATAATCCTGCTATAATGAACTTACAGGTTCGAACAACAGCAGGAACTTTACTGAGAAGCTGAAAAAATGTTAACATTTAAGGAAGTAATACTGTAAACAATCAGTCGAAGTTTAATGTTAATTATACCATGGGCACTAAGTTTATAATTATTGGCTTAGTAAGGTTTAATTTATTTTATTTTTGGGTGACTAAGGCTACTGCAGCATTGCGACCTCCGTTTAGTTTTCAGGTAAAAAAAAAAATTCTTGGAGTTTTACCTCTACGAACGCAGCAACAAGCTACACACTGAAAGTATGTATGTCACCATACCCATGTTTCACAGGTATGCGTGAGTGGATGCGTGAGTGACTGAGCGAGTAAGGCAAACTAAGGTCAAGAATGACACAGGGACGAACAGACCTGGAGCCAAAAGAGGCTCATTCTAGGATACCCACAAATATTGCAAAAGATTCCAACTGTTTCCCTCACGACGAAGATAAGCCATGCTCTTGCAAGGCGGTCCAGATAACGTCATCTCTGCACCTGGCTCCCTGACCCCGCACAGGGGCACTGCTTCATACTTGTATAAAATATTGCACACCACCCATGTCAACAAGAAAACATGTTCTTGCCTTGACACAACTTGTACAATTACAAATGTGGCTTTACACGAAATAACCTACAGCAGTCCTTAACACTGCAACTCCGCAGATGTTAACTTGCGTTACAGGCCTACGTATTGTAAATCTGGGAAAATTGCTACGTTCCGCTTAATGACTGTCTTCATTGCTCGTTTCCTTTTATCGGCTAAATATCATAATGTGTGTTCAACACTGCTACGTTTCCCTCTTTCCCTTAAGCGACGTATAATGTCGTTGCCAATAGAGTAGTGAGGAAGAAACTCGAAGTTTTGGAGTCGGACGTTGCAGGCTTCAGAATTTCTCTAAGATCCCTTTTAATATTATAGTTCCATCTACTGCTAAGTTCTCTAAATTTTTCAGTCATTAAATCCTTAAAAACCAAACTTTTGTACACATTTATCCCCCAGTGTATAATATCGGGATAGCGTAGCCGCTGCAGTACCTAGGCCATGGGCTAGACAACCGACGATTTGTGCTTCGTTTCCTGGCAGGGGCAAGAGTTTTCTTTACGCTCCAAAGCGCCCAGACTGGCTCTGGGGGGCACCAAGCCCCTTATTGAATGGGCAAGGCGGAAGCTGTCTCCAGCAATAAAGCCGCATGATGCTGGCTACTCACTTCCGTCTAGTTACGAGATTAGGAAAGAGCCCAGCTATACCTTCACTCCTCCATTTACCATCATGGCGAGCACAGGCACAACTTTACTTTATTTTTCTCCCCGTATATGCTACGTGTTCCATCCATTTCAACCTGCTCCTTTTAACAACCGTAATACGAGGTTATTGGCAAAAATACCATAAATTTCCCATTATGTGATTTTTCCTTTATCGTTATTTCTTCCTTAAGAGGAAATGTACTTCTCAGCAATTTATTCTCAAAGATCGTAACCGATAGGCCTAGTCTTCCTACAGAGTAACATTCATTTCAGAGAATTTTAGTTAACGAACCCCCCCCCCCCCCTTCAAACCCTGTCCCGCGCAAGTTGCAGTACAAGGTATCTGGGCAGAAACGAGTTGAAAACCTGCAAAGGGATAAGGTCACATATTAATGTGCAGGGCACACGTGATCCTGTACAGGATAGTAGCTTGTTTTAGTCACGGTTGTGATTGCGTCATGTATATTACAGAATATGAAGCCTTAGGCCTACACATGAGGTTCTATCTGTAACAATTCGTAGCAGTGAACTGTGACGAAACATATTTCTCGGTAAAACAATAGGATGCGATAGAGGCGTTGTTTGCAGCACCATCTGAACGAACAGCTACCACATCGTGACCAAGGAGAAATGTCTTACAAGAACCGAACACACATTTTTTCCAGTCTTAATTTCGACACAAAATCTATTTACACTTCACCGCTTTCGTACTTCCCACGTACACATTCTCACACCAAAGCAGACGGAGGTTTAACTGTGATCAAGAAGAGCGAAAATCTCTGATTTAAAGACTAAAGTCTTGTCGGTGGAAAAAACTCAACAACAGGACTTTAACTCACTGCTGGTGATCAATTTACAAAAGTGTTTGGTTTTTATCCTGATTAGTGTTACTATTAACATTTTAAAGCCTAGCGGTAACTTTACATACCACCAGGTTTAACATTAAAAAATGCTACGTGGTGCCCACATTGCGTTTATGTGTTTTGTACGGATCTCAGAACAAACAGCAAATTTTGCCTTATAAAACATTACGAGACTGGTTTTTATAACCGAAGTGGAGAGTGTTTACAGCGCGGTATGCATGCACTGAGTCCTTATATAAAACAGATACGCTTCGACTTTAAGGGGTTAAAATAGCTAATTAGACTTTCAGTATCATGACAGGCTATCCAGCTTGGATTTATAAGAGTCCATATTCCTTTTGGCCGCAATAATTGAAAACATCGTCAATTTACATTCTGCTTATACAAGATTGCTGTGGAATGTTGCTATTGTTATTTTCACAATTATCAAGACTGCAACAGGAGCTCGCAGCACCTCTTTACACTCGATGTTGTTACAAGGACTGACTAGTCTTCACAATTTTACGCCTTCACTTTGGAATCTTATTGCTGAGGTAACTGCCAGTCATAACTCTTACATCAATGGGTGATTCTCAAGGGTTATAGTTTCATCATTGGCCACCTGAGTGGTGAAAAATAAGAATAAGTGAACAAGTACTCACATAAAGTTTTAAGTTCTAAATTTACAGTCAATTTTTAAAACCACCATTCTCAGCCTGAATACACATTCCGGCATGCCTGGGAACTGAAAATCTGGATCGCATCAGTTCACCGAATGTCCTTGACAGGGACTGCAGTATCTAACTATGCGACGCAGCAACGCATCTCGCGTGTTCGCACATTTTACTGGTGCACCAGATCCTTCAAGCGCCCTCACAGATTAAAAAAAATAGGGGTTCACAGCGGTAGGGCTGGGTGGCCAATGCTGCGTACCAACACGATCGATCCATCGACCAAGGAAGTGAAAATCGAGATACATTTCTGTACATGTGCCAGGATGTATACTGAGGGAAGCGTAGCCATTCTGAATATTTAACTTGTAAATTCGGTAATAAAAACTTGGTAAATATTTGTTTTATCTTTATTATCATTATTATTAATTCTATAACTACTATTATTTGTTCTATTACTAATATTGTTTGTTCTATTATTATTATTATTATTTTAACTTCCAGGTAGTGATAAACCCGTACTCTTGAAAAGCGAGCCTATGTTTATTCGATAATCACCTCAGGAATACGACCCTGATGAGAAGACATTGCGTCGTAAATTACGTTACATAACGAAAACACGTTCTTCATTCTATGTTGCGATAAAAATAACAAGCATTCAGGGTTGACAGGCCCTTACACAATACACTCACAGTCAAAGCAGATCAGAATGTTGTGGTACCGAATTACTGTGCAAGAAACAACAATTATGGCAACACGCTTTATACTATAGCACAGTGTTTACCAAAGTGTTTCACAGTAACTATCGTGTATCTCATATTCCAAACCTTCATGTCGGTGTAGGGGAAGCATTAGACGTAGGTGGGATAATATTAAAGTGAACTTTACAGAAAAATTGGCAGATGTGCGCTAAATTCATCTGGCTTGGATACTGATTCCTGTGAAGACGGTAATGACATTTCGTGTTCACTAAGAGTGGGGGGCGGGAGGGAATTACCTTATTAAAAATAATTCTCCTCCATGTAGTTAACCTGGGGGAATGTGAGAGATAAAATTAATTTCAAGACATTCGTTTAAGAACCTCTGGTAACCCGGTATGAATATGAATTTACAAGAGGCGCCTACGTACTTTCCAAAAACCCAGGAGCCATCTCGAAATTCTAGGCGCCAGAACGGTGCTAAAAAGCAAGTTCCATACTGAGCACTCACTAATATTAGGCACCGCCGTACAAAATTAATCGCCCGAGACTTGTGCACCCCTGGTTTTTAACACATCAAGTAATAACAAAGAATGGCACAGATACGTAGGGATTTATTATGTTTATACGTCAGAAAATCTAATTGCTTACCGGGTTAACTAATGACGTTTCACAACTATATAGGGTATATAATAAACTGAAGCATATGGAAGCAGCAGTGGGCCACATCAACATCTTATCAACATTTGTACGAAATTAGTGTGGAAAATCATGTAAAACTTCAGGCAGGATTGCCGGACTCCAAGCCGAGATAGAACTCAGGATCGTCCAAAGCCGAAGAAAGAATGATAATAATTACAACAGGACGTTTAATGCTAATATTTAATGAGACTAAGCTAGAAGAAGATCGCTTGACCTTTGAATGTAATCACAATTCAGGTAAGAGGGTTAAAGAATCTCGTCATGTATCAGATGGCGCGCTTTGTCCTGCGCAGGGGAACACTTCTTCTTGTTGAGCTGTTCGTTGCGAGTTGACACCAAGTAGATCAAGCCACTAACACTCTAAAAAGGGAAACCGGTTTTCAGTAAAGACTGAAAAACGGAACGCATCCCATACATCTTATCTCCCCGTCCCCCCTGGCCAACGAACAAACCCGTCTAGAGAATCAGGCAGTAAATCGCTTGCGTTTTACTGCATACACAATGAGAATAAGAACAACATTTATTTCCACCTACACAGGACAGGACAGGACAGGACAAGACAAGACTTCAGTGAGGAGTAGCTACTCAGAATTTCCATATACCTTCTTTCCGACATTTTTCATTAGTGTCATATTCACATACTGCAGATACAAAGCCATTGGATTGAAAGTTGCGGCCAAGGACTACGTGTCTCATGTAATGGCGCAGGAGAACATAGTACCGGACGCCAGGTAACCCGAGCAGATAAATTTTGTACGGCGGCGCCTAATATTTGTGGGTCCTCATTATGACACTTGCTTCATGTCACCTAGTTAGCACGCAGGATTTTCAGACGGGTCTTTTTATTTAAAAAAAAATGTGCACCCCTTTTCCAGAGGTTGCACAAATGTTGCAACAGAAGGCAGGTTATCTAACAGTTTTCTCCTGCTTTCCTCAGTACCTTCGACAAAGTATTGGATACAACAGGCCTTAGTCAGGCAACAGGCTACGATTGATTCTTATCACAACCTTCCCAACTCACAATTTACAGTCATCCTCTACCTTGACACTAGACACACCTAACCTACGCAGTGTACAGAGTGTCGTTCAACAAACAAATTAAACAAATGAATCTCCTGCTAAACGATGCACAGTAATACATATTACTCAACTAACCAACTAAATAACTAACTAACCAACCTAATACACTGAGAATCTAACAGTTCCTTAGCTGATCAAAAAATTGCCGGAATTTTATAAGACCCAAAGATTCATAACAGTGTTCACAGCAGCCCACCAGGTTTTCCTATCCCGAGACAAATCATTCCAGCCCACGACTTGTAATTCTACTTCTTTGAGACCCACTTGACCGTCATCCTCCCATCTACGCCTAGGTATCACAATAAACTACCCATGAAGACCCCGTATCATGAGCGTATTAGTAAAACGTCATTAAAACTAACACGACAGTTCACATGTTGGAAGAAATTACAATTACTCCTTTCCCTCCGCATTTGTCCTGATATTTTCCGTCGCTCTGTATGCCAAGCCGCTGCATATTATGTCGATAACATCTGCCAAATATGACTGTACCTAGGGGGAAACAACACACAAAATCAAACATCACTTTACACGATGTAATATCAATAATGAGAAATTCCCATTCTTTAGACGCCAGCTGAGAATGGTTATGTTTAAAAGAAACAATGGTATTAATATAAACTAAATAAATCGTAACAGTTTGGGTACACTACTTGTGAAACGTTAAAAAGCAAATCTGACTAAAATTACATGCTTATCCTTTTACACGGATCAGAGTGTAGATGTCAAACAAACAGAAAACGTGACGAACGTAGAATGCACAGTTTCCTAACAACAGTCGCAGCACAGAGCATGATGAATTATAAACCTAATTACGCTGTCATAGCAGAAATCAGAATAAAACGAACATCACTGCAATGATAATGATAAATAATCGAGGTACCCGGTGTGAAACTCCGCCCTATACAGGATATCACCGAGTACCTTCGTGCTATTCTTCACTCTATCCAAGCAAATGGCGGGATAGTATCTAGATTAGGCCACGACCATTTTCTTCCCCAAACCCTCACATTTCATCAGTCATACTAGCAGCGACGCGAAATGATCTTAGACTCTGTCTGCGTCGCTAACTGAACACACGAAGAACAACAGAAAACGTGAAAAGGGTTAGTACATTTGCAAGGCTGCCTGACAACTGAATCTCGAAGTGTCTTTATCAGCACACATAAGCCATATAAACCTAAGAGTGAAACGTGTACGCGAAATCCGACAGAAACACAGAAAGAAAAGACTGAAATTCGTGATCTTGATAATGAGGATCGATACATGAAGCCACTTCCAACACACTAATTGCGAACTGTACAAGCAGACTGTTGCTTCTTCCTACTCGCGCGTTGAAGTCTCCAAGACCAACTACGAGAACTGAACATTGCCATTTTACCATACACTGGCCGGTTTAAGGCATCTCAGCAATTGAGAAGTCACTGATTAAGCGGTTACACTAATTTCCAAGTCGAGGTTGATTACATGGTAATTATGTTGGTACTGGTACAGTCAGTCTGAGATACGTTCAGTAACGACACGTTTTGACAGCGACTCGATTCGTCATTACAAGACCGACTCTGACTACACCGAGCGATATTCCATTGCTTTAAATTTTCGATATGCCAGTCCCGGTGGTGCAGTGCTTGGCATATATGGCTACATTTATTATTCGAAGGGCTTGGGATTTAATCCTGTATTTACCACCAGTATCAAAAACACATTAACTACAATTTTTAGCATTCCAATGCCCTTACTGGCATCAAGATTCCATTTTCGGTATATCGTCCGTCTTCCAGTTAGTATTCGCTCTAAAGATTTGTAATTGCATGTGATCTGCGACCACCTGTATTCATCCACTTTCTACACTACACAACATTTCCGTCATATTCTACATTTAGTAATATATTCCTTAAGAGACTATTAAATTAATTCTAACTCCGTACGTTTAAGTACATTGAAATCCTCAATTCTGCCGCCATCTGTTCACAAGTTGTCTTCGCCAAATACCTTTACACAAATAAAACCATTTTTCAAGTGGTTTAACCAGCGCCTTACATATGTAAACTCTTGAACACTGGTTTTTACACATTAACCTTTTAAGTCCTAGCGGTAACTTTACGTACCATTCAAAAATTTTACATTATGCTGACATTGCAATTATCTGTTTTGTACGGATCTCAGAACAAACAGCAACTTTTGCCTTATACAACATTAAGAGATTAGTTTTTAAAACCGACGTGGAGAGTGTTTACAACGCGGTACGCAATAAGTCCTTATACAAAACAGACACGCTTCTTCTCTAAACGGTTAAATTTTGCCTGCCATGTTCAGTTGGTACACTGTTTTTCTTACCAGACCGCCATACAAATAACGTTATGTCTACTTAAACCTGCAAGTCTGTACGTAGCTGAAAATTGGAATATCACTTGCATTCTCAACTCTTTCCACGTTGAAATTTAAGATGTCTAAAAGATTTGTTTTGTATTATCATTGTGACACGCGATATCAATTGTTGAAAACCTACAAGTGTTCAGCATAAAATTTCCGAAGTAAGAGAACAGGGTTTCACAGGCGCTGTCAAATAAAATATGTGCCTATAAAACAAAACAGTATTTCTAAACGCGATACTGGCCTACAGTTTCTAGCAGTCGCACCGCTAAACATGTTGTCATTAGTACTGATGTATTAGGAATACTGACGCCACTTCGCGGAAACCCCTCCGTACCCAGATATGTCCAAGAACACGACAGAGTTCTCCATAAACTTTCGCGATAAGAAACTCTTCGCGGTGACTGCATCACACACAGTAATCAATACAAGTTTCCATGTTAGACTTGGCCTTTTGAACAACAGCATATAAAATAATAAAAAACAATGAGACTAATCCCCCTCAAAAAAGGCCAGAAACATCGTGACTGTTCGCAGGCCTCTATAAACTTCTTCGTACTACATAGAAACGGACGGAATACACACTTTACATCAAATAATGTGAAAATGAAAGTTACAGTGCTCTTACTTCCTTTGTATCAAGCTGTACACGTCGCTAAAATTTCGGTACGCCTACGTATGAAAACCTGAACAGTTAAATACAATAATGTACGTTTAGCTGTGTAGTTAAAATGTCGAACGATTCGTTCGAGTTAAAAGCCCAGTTTGTCTGTGCATTAGTTTTGTCTTGTTTCTACTCTTCGGTGACAAACCGTGCCTTAAGGTCTTGCCTGATGTTGGCATGAAAGTGCTCCAATAAAACTGTTTTAGTGTTCAGTAACAGCTTTCTCCCGTAATTAAAAGAGTTAGTGCTGACAATACTGATCATATCAAATACTTATTTTCAAAAAACCCGCTTAATTTTTATACCGCAGTGCGTCCACTGAAGCGAAATAATCAGTCAGTTCACTGAAAGTTTAGAACAGTAATGTAGGTTCGCTTCCATTCCACCAGCAATTTCTTACACGTTTCACGTTTTTACATTCCAATCAATAGTTAAAGCAGGTGTCCTACAGACCCCTCATGTTAAACGGCTACTCAACATGTGAAATTCTTCACCAAGGAAAATGTTACTGACTTGACCAGTTCCACGAAAGAAAAAAAAATTATTACAATAGACTCGCCAAGGTCCCCGTTTAGAAGCTGAAAAGAGAGAAAAGCAAGAACTGCCGTAAACAGTGACAACAACCTCTTAACGTTCCCACCAATAATGATGACAAAATGTAACAAGACATGCAATACACGTGTAACGCAATATCTTCTGGTATTCGCGTAACCATTGTTGTCAACGGAAAAGGGAAAAAGTTCCCTTTGTATTGTTGCTGATCTACATGTAGCTGTCAGCAATATATAACTGTTCAGTGTTGCCAAGGAAATACAACAATGATTTCCCCATTGTCGAACTATAAAACATTTCGTACTACTGTCAAGAATATAGACGTACTATCCGATTTTAACCAAATTTGATATTTCTCGACAGATGTTGGTAAACGTTCCCAATATAAAATTTCACGAAAATGCGTCCAGTGGGAGCCGCGCCGATTCATGCGGACAGAGGACGGACCGACATGAAGAAGATAATAGACACTTTTCGCGACTTAATGCGAAAACACCTTAAAAACGAGCACAGCAGAGAACACCTCGTCCCTCTGCACATCTTCCTTCAACGCAGCAGCGTTATGACTATGTACAGTACCCTTACGGCTGCGACTATACCCTTAATTACGGGACAGACACACAGAGAGCAGCACATGTTGGTATGCGACAAGTCACCATTGTTCTTACCGGGGCCATTATGCACGCAAGACACATGGTCAATACAACTAAAGCAATATTCTATTGTGTACAAGTTCAAATAATTCAGGTTAAATACATAATTATTTTACTGAATGCCTTACCTCTAATAGGATCCCCTGAAGGCACAATTTCGTTTAGAAGGCAGCACTTATTAAACACTGATCAGACAGGCAAAGAGCGATTGACAAATACGTAAATTACCCCAATTTTTCGGGAAAATGCTGTCGACTGAGGCCTTGCGATAGAAGTACAATGACGGATTTGCTGTTATAAACAGTCGACTTTATTTATACCCTTCAGAAACCCGTTCCTTGCATCAATCATAGAAATTGCTAGCTTTGGGCGGAACTGCAAAAGAATAGGTGCTTCATTCACTGACCTTGTATTTAGTGGCTTATAAACAGATCCAGCCTTAATCCGCCAGGGATATCAAAGCTGTCTATCCCAACATTGCTGATATAGGCCTAGGTATTTCACACAAAAAAAGTTAGTCACTTAGAACGGAAAGGAGACTTTTGACAATCCATACAAAGGAAAGAGATCAGAAAAGCCTTGGAGGTTAGGTGCTGAATTTGCATTAGCTTACTCTCCAACCATGAATTTAAGGGCGGCTACTGGCGCGTAAAGCATTCCTGCGAACAAAACACATAGCTAAAATGTGAGAATGGTAACTTATAAAATTTAACGCGGAATGCGCTAACGCTGAAGGGCTTGACGTTGTGAGTAAAGGACCTGACGCTTTCATACGAAGGGCTGTTGCTGCTGGCAGCAAAGGGCGCCTATCTGGAAACCAGTCCACTGGGAAGCAAATTTTGGCTGAACTGATGTCTTGGCAACTGAAGCCAGAGAGACATTTCCCGCACTGGCGGAAGGCTTCTGCACTTGTAAAAGTGACAGGACGGATAACTTTGGGTGACGGCCTCCATAATTTGGGAAAAAGGGCAGCGCCCCGTCATTAACTACATTGTGGTATTTGCTTACAACTTAGGAAAATCACGATAAATATCACTGTGGCTTCAAGACAAAAGACTGTATTTTAGGAATAAGTTAAAAGTTCATTTTGCACTTGGAGAGAGAAGAGACGTGACACTTTGACCGGCACTGGGGACAAAGAAGTTAATGAAACAGATGTCCGGATTTAGGCAGGCACAGTTTGATCTGGCCACTCTACATTTAGCGTCATAACTAACATCGCACAGATTATACAAGCACTCACCCATCTGCCTGTGGGGTGTTGAATGTAAACCCAACAGCAACTTGAGGAGTCCAGTCAGCTGCTCTATTACAGCTGAAGCCCGCTAAGGAGAGATGTATTACCTACACCAACAAAGTTTGCCCCGGTATTAACTGCTCAAATTGGCCTCTAACTTCCTGCACAGTTTAACGGTCTATGTCAAAAGCAACATAAGGCAAAAGCCAAACCCATTCCCTTATCGAATAAATTTACCAGTCATCAAATACATTCATTCAATGAGAATTTGGCGGCAAAGACGCAGTGCCTAGCTTCACATTTACTCCCTTCCATACAATTAGAAACTGGGAAAAGTTGCACTCCAAATCGAAGCTAACATTCTTTGTAAATGCCACCTTTGCGACTTTAGGGTCATATATATCACTGACCTTCTGCAAATACAAATGCACTTTTGGTTTCTGACACATTCTTCCCTTATTACATTTAAAACTGCCCTATAATGTCTTATTGCACACTACAGAACCTTAAGAGTTAATGCAGCACCTTAAAACACGCTGATAACTGAAAAATAGCAATGAAATACTGACCAGGTACCACTATATTGATGAAGAAATGTGGTTACCCCTGACTGTTTATTTCCTCCGAGAAATCCTGTAAATTACAAGGCGAAACAAGCCGAAGCCTTTCAACACTGGGCAGCATGAAGTGTGAAAGAGGGCGTATCTACTGAACATTACAACACACGGACGTTATAACATCACCAGTTGTGCTGTGTATGCTTTTAAGTGGCCAGTAATGCACTCTGTAGTATTCGTGTCACATTCTGACATGATTGGAAGCCTTCAGGGATGGCCGACTGGATATACACCTTCATTACAGGCGGACTGACCGCCAACCAGCCGGTAGATTTTGTTAGCTCCTGTTTGTCCTACATATGGAAGCTGAAATGTGAGAAGATACGGCAACTGATAAAAAAAGAAGAAAACGGAAGAAAAGTATGTATTAGAAATAAGTAGCAAATAAAAGAAGCAGAAAGGAACGAAATAAAACACAACCAAGGAACAAGGATAAAAATAATGCGTAGAACGGTAGGAACGCCTGGATGAATAATCGGTAAACATGCACCATGAAGTGCTAGTAGCCGACTGTAAGGCACAAGCGTTTTCTTCGAAGAACTGACGAAAACTACAAAGAACCTCACTAAGGATAACTAAAATTCTAACCCGGGACCTCTGAACACGGAAGAGTGGTAATGATGTAACCTACTTCTGTCTGTTTCATTTGATTATTTAAAGACAATATTTCAGTTACAGACACTACGAGTCTGTAGCTTACAATACCATGGGCAGACTTCCTCTGAGGTTATTAAACAATGCGTCTCACGTACACAGACCTACAACATGGGCGTCCAACCTTTTCTGACTAAGCGCCACAACAGTTATTGTGGGCTCGTTCGCGGGCCGCACGCGTAAAAATCCCGACAACCTAACCGCCTAAATTATTGTGTGATCTTTACAGTATACCCATAATTCACAAATGAGGCCGCCCGGCCCGCAGGCCGCGGCTTGGATACCCACAATCTAGAAGCATAGAAGTATGAGCTGCCTCTTGGGTGGTTTCATCTACATAGGATGAAAAGAGGTGAGAGAAGAGCAATGTTACCATGAATGGGTAGACAGGAGGCGATCAGAAATTATGTTAATGTAGACCTAACCTATTTATCTCATATTCGTGTGGAAAGACTGAGGAAAACCATCAAAACTCCTAAGACAAGCTACGCTGGATTCACAACTATTACCGGAATAAAATACTAGAAGGTTCCCGCCACACCAATACTTGCGGCGAAAATTAAAATAACAAATTCTAAATAAGGAAGGATTTGGTAGGAGTCAGTCCTGCTATATTTTAAGATACTGTTTGGCACTCGCATGCAGAATGAAAGATTAACTAGAATCCCATCAGGACATGGGTCACCAGGACTGTTACAGCAGCACCAATCAGCGCGGTGGAAACACGAGGCAAGGGTGACGGTAAAGTTATGCGTTCTCACGCCATAAAGGCGTACAGAGGTGATAAGGTATAGCTTCAAGGCCCGGCCGCCTTACCCCCGAAGAAACAGCCCCACTACCCATTGAAGAAAAATCTGGGTGAACCATGTGGAGATGAGAAAACACTGCTGCTGCTGACAGGAATGGAAGCGCGAATCATAGAGCGTCCAGCCCGTAGAACAGGCCCTGTACCAACTGAGCTACTCCTGCCGCGGCGATAATGCAAGTGTATGGTTGTACGAAACCCAACGATTTGTCCTTTGCCTCACCTCCAAGGTCAGACATCAGGTTCTTGAAGAGTTGAAAATCTTGCCCTATAAAGATTATGCCTGCAGAGAGTAATATAAAGTTTCGTTATTGTGGACGGATGAGAAATAATCTGGTGACCACGCCCTGTCCTCAACAGTATCGGATTCAGTTAAGCCGGTTTTATTCAAATCACTGTCGCAGTAAGATTTGTGTGTTAAGAAATGTCTCTTAATGTGGGGAAACTCCACGCCATCATTCACCTGTCCCAACATCAGCAACATCGGAATGACATTTTGAAAACTGGTTCCATGGTGTGTGTGTGTGTGTGTGTGTGTGTGTGTGTGTGTGTATGTGTACACATATATATTTATTTTACTTAGTGCTTCGTGTGTGTGTGTGTGTGTGCGTGTGTGTGCGCGCGCACGCGTGTGTATGTGTATACGTATATATTTGTTTTACTTAGTGCTTTGTGTGTGTGTGTGTGTGTGTGTGTGTGTGTGTGTGTGTGTGCGCGCGTGTGCGTGTGTGATCCCCTTCCTTCCACCCGTTAAAGTGAAAGACCAATCCTTCAACCAACAAACCTGCCAATTAAGCGAAGCTGTCCCTTGTAGTCAGTCGGTCAACTCCACGTTTGGCGACTCACTTTGCTGAATTTTAGCGTATAGTCTTCATACAGCATGTTGTTCATCCCACCATCCGCCTCAGCGTATTGTATCATGTTTCAATCACGTGTATCTCCGTTGTTCAGAATATGTCACGTCCTGTCTCTATCACTTCTATCGCAGTGTGTCGTTTTCCCTCCCAGTTTGTGGAATTTTACCACGTTGAAAACATGCAGGCTACATATCCTTCTTTCCCTTTTGTACTCAGTCCTAATCACGCACGCCCACGTCCTCCTTCTTCACTACGTATCAATGACTTATGTATTGCCTCCCTTCATTCCTCAGGACCATGTATTATCTCTCATTCGCATGTATTTACCTTTCTCTCCTTCATGTATGACTACCGTAGATTTTGTCTCAGCACTAACTTCTGGGTACGACAGTTTGTCTCAGTCACGCATAATACCACCTTCCAGCTCCACTTCAGAGAAAGGCACGGCTTTCTTTAACCATCATGCATGCCAGTATTTCTGTCTATTCTATCACACGGATTTCAGTCTTCCTTTACCCTCGAATATGTTACATTTTTTGTCGCATTCACGTATATTTTCGCCTTTCTTCTTCATTTCTACAACACGTTTTACCTACGTCACGGATAATTTCCCCTGTCTTCTTCATTTCTGAGTAAAATATTTTACACGTGATCAAGGTGAGAGAAGAAACGAAAACTGAAAACAGAAGGAAACAGAAGAAAGAAGAGACTCGTGATTCATTCTATTATGGTAGGTCTATGTTATTTTTAGAAACACTGAAATGTAGTCATAAGACAATGACTACGCTACTGTAGATTTCGTGTCCTTCCATATGAACAATGGAGTAAATTATCAAAAAGGCAACAAGTTCCTATTCGAACTTCTCCAATTCACCGTTCATGATTCGAAAAACATTATACAAATAGTCTTATACCTGGAAAAAATCAAACCTCACATGAAATTCTAAAAAATCTTTCGTGCTAAACTCACCAACCTCCTGAAAACAATAATTAGACAAAGGCTGGTAACTTCGTTTTCACAATGAATGAAGAATCCAATCAATTTTCCACACACTCGCGGACGTGTTGTACAGGACTAAGCTCCCATTTTATTGTCCGTAATACAGGTATATTTACGCATATGCGTGGCGATCCTCAAATACAAAAAATTCCCCATAAGCTGCAACAGTGGAAGTATATACAGTCCACACATTTAACAGGAAGAGCTGTAACAATTGCATGCATCATTTTTAGCCAGAACGTAATCACGTTAATGCAGGTTATGTTTCCACTAGCCGCTCTCACTTTTTATTTTGCGGCAGAACATATTTCTCTCACTTCAACATAGTGAACAGACTGTATCTGAACGCTGATTGGTTACAACAGGTAAAACTGTTTAATTAATTTTAGTCAGCGTTAATTAAAATCGAACGCTGTCGCATTTAACGGCGGTGCTATGAAAATAATTATAAATCCAAGGGGTGTCCACATATTGCAGACATTATAACATGTTACGAACAGGCAGGAAATACACACAGACAAAAACCTTGCTAAATAACACGATTACAAATTCAACAATCAAGTCGTCTTGTTTAATGTCGACGGTTATAAATCCATCCTCAAGAACCGATATTCTCGGCTGCGTGATTATCATTCAAGCTTATTAAACAGAAGCCCAGGCGTTCGATTCTCGACCAGAAAGTCAACTGCCTTCATTTACTCGAGGAAAATACTTGGAAAGTGTACCTCAGTATCGTACGATAGACCTTCTTGCATGTCCTTCCCAATTCGACATTCACAATTATCCTACCATTCTACTTGTACAGAGCTGCGAAGTAAGGTTCACACCTCAATGCCTGTACCGACCTCAGAAACTTCTTTTCAGCCACATTTTCATGTTACTCTTCACCCTGCAGTTTCAAAATACCATGAAATATCCGGTCACATGTTTTTGTCCATTCTATATGAACGGACGGGCGCTCATCTGTTCCTAGAAGTATGCAGGGGCCAGTAACCCCCAGTCTCCAGTGTTTCCCTTATGCCAATATTTATTTTTCTCGGTTTCTTTAATCGTGAATACCTTACAGTCATAATCCATGGCGTTTCTACCCTTATTTTCTCCACGTCAGATTTTGATGCCGCATTACTGCACTTTGGTCACTGATTTAACTGTTTCGCATAATTCCAAGTACATTCCCGAAGAATGTTTTACCAGCTAAATAATTTTTATGTAACGTCAGAATACTTTAACCCTTGGGTGGGAACAGACTATACGTCTAGGAACTGCAGCCCTTATCTATCCCAGGGGTGATACGTGAATGAATATGGAGCACTGGTGCAACGATAACTGACAGGGAAAACAAAGCAGTTGGAGGAAAAAAAGCCCGGTCAGTAATAAGACGACCCACCATTATTTACCTGGTACGTACATGAGGGCAATTTCTTTTTCAGTGATCACTTTCTTTTGCATTAACAACTTATGCTGGAATAACTATCATTCGCCCAGACCCCCTTCTTATACTGCTCAGCAAAGTGCATCATCTGATACAAAACAAAGAAACAACAAAATCAACCAGAAGCAACGCCAGCAAAACAGGTAGGTTCCAGCCCGCACAACACATACCACACGTTCACATGGGCCTATAACCGAATCCCTCACTTTCTTCTCATGACGCTGCTCATTTCGTCATTGTCCTATGTTTGGCTTCCCCTATCAGTTCAAAGATCTTTGAGGACAATAGATGTAAATATAAGACAGCCTTCGAACACAAGAGATACTACCACTAATCGCATCAACATATGGCAACTGTTTGCACTTCTGAGACGGTGACTGAGAAAGAAACAGGGAACCTATTCGTCTGAATTCCTTTATTTGTTGTCAGGCACCTTCAATGCGATGTTTTTCGATTTGATCTGCGTGAAAGTTTGACAAGCATTCCGTCTAAACTAGGAATTTACTTTGCTCGGTTTTTAAAATTGTCCAGTATTCACTAATGGGTAAAAACTGTGACATTTTGAACGACTACACTCATACAAAGTACGTCAAACACCAACCTTAAATTATTAGCCTGACAATGAAACACATATAAATCCACTGCACGTGTCTTCAGTCTTAAGGCGCGTCATCTTCAGAATAAATTGCACCCTGAATACATACGTTGTGATTCTGATTGATTTATGACGGCTTTATTCGTATAATTTAGGATTGTTCTATCGTTGTCATATCTTGTTGGATGTATGAGGAATCATGATTTTTCCACACAATCTCTGTACAGAACTAAAACGTGATAAGGTAATTCCCTTTGAGAATCTGTACACACGTCTCACTCATTCTTATTTATTACAAGATGGCTTTTGAGAAACATTCGTCAATTTCGTGACCAAGGTTAAAATGAGTTAAAAGCGTACTCCAACGAGTACTTATTCCCAACGTACGTTCTATGCGATATTTTATGAGACATCTCAACAGAGTAAAAAGGTGAAGTTGTCTATATGCACGCCATTAAGGCTTACGGGGAGTTAAGGTATAAAACCACGCGTTCTTCACCTCAGTACTAGGTGAGGGAGCATAGTCAGCTTAACGACCCGGCCGATTTCAACCCGGGGATGTAGCCCCCCATACCCATCGAACTGACAGCCAGGTGGGCCTCACAGCAGGTCTGCATGCTTCGAAGAAGAGAAGAATCACTTTTTCCTGCATGAAGTCGGCATTAGACTTAAGGAAAACCCATCCTGGACATAAATGTGTGTTTAGTCTTCATCTGCAAATACTTCTTCGAAACATTTTCTGCGCCGGGAAACTTCAGCAGCTTTCAAGCGAGATCCTTGCAGAAACCCACGTTAAGTCTCATCTAACCTGCACGTTATCGTTTCCGTTTTTAACCAAAACTGTACTGGGTCGGCAAAGTTATCAAAACTCCACAATATCTAATTTCATGCAAATCCGACCAGTGGTTCTCGATCACACGCGTCCGGACGGACGTATGGACAGTCCGACAGACCCAGTGACACCACGAAGATAACAAGGACGTATCTGGAACTTCTAGTTGCGAAGGCGCCTAAAAATTCCACACAGATTTCTAGCTCAAAATGAGCCAATATTTTACATCACGAATCAGTTTTGTCGTTAGAATGAGTAAATAATTTTAGGAAGAATCAAAGGATGATTTCAGGCTTCCGCCGCGCTATTAATGAGATCTGCGCTCTTCTGGGGTGTTACGCAGCGTCGAGTGGTAATCCTTTACCGAAGTTTCGAAACAACGTATCGGATCCATCTTCAAGGGTCAAGAAGTTCAATGAAGCATCGGACTTCTTGACCCTTAAATATGGGACCGACATGTTCTCCCGAAACGTTGGTAAACGATTACCATTCGACACTGCATAACACCCCAACAGAGCACAGATCTCAGAATCAAAGCATTTCGTCTGCACCTACATAACTGGTTACAATGGACAGGTATGAGACAAAATTACATTCCTCCAGCAACGCTTAGTATAGACTACACAACAACACACAACTATTGGACAGTTTGTCTGGTATGCTTGAAACTGGACAATGCGGGTTGCAGCAGACATTACCTCTTCAACAGACTGTCTTTTATGCATTTTGTGCTAATAAAATACAAAATTACATCACATGTATCTATCATACTGGTTTGTTCTTGTATAAGGCCAATCAATAATTAATTTTACGTTAACTACTTAAGTTCAAGCATCCAAGACTAATGACGAATTCGTTTGCGAAGGATGACAAAAACTACAGACACTTTGAACAAGAAATACTCAAATGTCCTACGGGTCCGATGACTTTTTTCAATTAACTGGGTCTTGCCAGACCAACTACTTAGGACAACATTTGATTTTTGTCAGGCTGGATCTTCGATATTTCGGGCGTTGAGGGTGCTTTTACGCACCTCTTTTCTGATTTTCGCGGATTTGATCTCATCCATGTTCACGAATATTTTTCGCATAACTTTTTGTACGTGATGAAGAACCTGCTATTGCTCATTCTATTATAGTTGGCAGTAGTTTCGCATTCTTCTATCCGCATGTACATAATACGGGGCCACATTAACGTACCGATTTCAATCAAACTAAATAAGACAACCTTAGTCTAAATTTTGTCGAGTCATTTTCATTTAATTGGTATCACGCTAGGAACTTGCTTAAGCAGGGCAGGCGCATAAATAAACTTATCAGTCCTTCGACAGATTTTGACAAAGCTATACACTCTTATAGCACTTACAGACCTCCTACGCTCTATAAGATTATTATGTTTAAGTTTCATTCACTTTAGCTTATTCTGAAGGCCAATTTATTGAAGGGTCTCGTTGAACTTGTACGTATAATTCTGTAATCCTTTCAAAGATACGACGCTATACACTAAACTAGCCATACGGTACTTCAACTACACAAGTGCTGTCACAAGTAAGCTTCATTCACTGTCGAAGTTTAAAGGGTCACTTTACTCAAGGATCTAACTGAAGTTCAACGCACATGCGTACGCATCGTACATTTTAATCACATTTCCTACACATTACTTCTGCTACAGCTTCGGTGTTTGAGTTGCACCAAATATAAGTTTTCATTTTCCTTAACTGACTGTAGGGGTATTTTACTTCATGGTTCATATTTAGAGTAATTTAGCAGAGTCTGATTCTGAAGACAATCAAGTGCAGCAACATGTTAGTTTTATTACATTAAGTCGCTGCAAGACCACATTACATACGGACCTAAGCTGAGAGAAAAATGCACTGAAAGACACCCACTGAACTGCGTAACATAAAGCCTGCACGTACTGTCTGAAAACAATGTTTACACAAACATACATATGAAAATGACAATCGTTACGAAAAGCTGCTAACGATGCGTCGGCCTATCTAGTGCAATAAGAGTGTATTACGAGTCTTAAACTAGAAGTGTGAAAAGTGGCATAATTTTACAAAAATAACCCCCACCACGACCCCATGCACCCCCCTCCGCCCCCCCCTCCCCATTATAAGGCAACCGGCTTCAAGAAAGTCAGTTTTAAAGATCCGAATTTTGGGACTTGAGAATTTTATGTCACTCCATATTCACTGTACCGTAAGGGGCTCAAATACGGGGCCCGTCAGTTCATTTCATGTTCTCCTCTCACTGAACTTGCTGCGACTCGGTGTCAAAGATATATATTTTTTTTAATTTAAAGAAATAAAGTTTTCGCAAAGGGCTGAAAAGGCATTGAGATACCGCAAGAGGGAAGATATACGAGGCGCAAAACATACACAGCAGAAGTCAGAAGATAAGACATGATCTGCTGTACAAGCATGGACTGGGAGCGGCCCTGCACATACGTAGTATTATGTGCTGTACACGATTTCAGGCACTGAAAAACACATGTACAAACTAATAATCAAATACGTAATACCGATAAACCCGGTAACTTATGACGACAGACGGACAGACCCGCTCTCTCGTCAGAGAGGGCGCACCAAAACAAGTGTGACAGTAGTGTTCATTACACAGATTAAAATCGGGTCACGAGCCCCAGGATGGGCTTCGCACCGACACGGACTGACCGACCGACCGAAAGATCAACTGACCGGCCTTCAACCATAACGAGACTATGACAAGTTCTGACTGACTGACGGATCTGATATGGTAACCACACAAAAGTCAGACAATAGGCCCTAACTCATGTTGCTGCTACTGACATGTGTAATCTCATCTGATCTCCCAACCAATCATTGGCTATAACCAATGCCGCCGCTGTTGATGGAAGAAGGGAAGAGACGGCAACGAATTCTAGACCCATCAAAACTCATGTGACATTACGTTACATTTCCTTACGGACATAAACGTCAGGCATCAGGCACTTCACCTTGACCTTCGAAAAGCAGGCAGCAAGTTCGTCTACATCGTCGGCTATTTTCACTACGCGTACACCGAAATCCAATCAGAACACTCTACAATGAATCTGAATACGTGTTTTGCTACCCTGCCTGAATTGCCTTATCTGTCAACTTTATTTGATAAGTTGAGACTTTAGAGATAAAAGACCACAATTATCGACAGTACGCCGCTAAGAACACGACATTATACTACGATTAATAGGCTCCTACATAATAAAGCAAGATTGCAAATAAATTTATCTCCTTACTCGTTATCGTCAGTTATTAAGTGTCTGTCTTCTACAGGCCGATATTCGGGTTTGATCAGGCCCACAATTTTCAAACGCGTGTCCTTATGAACCGACATGGATTTTGTTGAACACATACACTTTATTATTATTGTCATCATCACCATTATACTCATCATCCACAGTCACATAGCTCAGTTAGTACAGTAACTGGCTACATACTGCACAGAGTTTCATTCCCGAAAGGTGCAAGGAATTTTCTCCTCGCTGTCACGACTGGGGCCTCCAATCCAACGGTCAAGCAATCTGAGACTGCGCGGAGCTTTGCCTCCAGACCTCCGTATGCCCGCATGTCATGGAACTCAAGATTAGCAACAGCTTTACTCTTCTACTTCCATGCCACATGAAGTCACAGCATTATACAGGAATTCATCATGTGAGGGGCCTTGCAACACGAGGCGCTGAAATAGCGTAGTTGGAATACAGTAACTAGGCTACGAGCTAGACGACCGAGAAATAGTGGTTCGATTCCTTCTAGGGGCAAATAATCTATCTCTTGTCCAATACATCCAAACCGAGTTTGGGGACCAACCAGCGTTTCTATTCAAAACTTGGGCCTAACAAACCCCTTCATTATAAAATTTTCTTCTTCTTCATATTACTTAAATCATTTTTAGAACAAAATCGATCACAAGCCTGGACCATCCTCCTTATTCACCAAACTTGTCCCCTTGTGACTTTTCGCTATTCCCAAAACTAAAAAATGTTTTGAAGGGACGCAGATTGATGACATTTCTGATATCCAACGTCATGTAGTGAAAGAACTAAAGAATATTCCAGACGATCTGTCCCAGGAATGTTTTGAGCAATCGAAGCATCGTCTAAGTGTACTGATGCACAAGGGGATTACTTTGAAGGTGACAGTTTACAGGTAAGCAAAAATAACTTTTATGTGGCCATTCCGGGAATTGAATTGTCACACCTCGCGCGTTCTTAATTGGCATTAGATCAACTCTCATATAAAACAACCCATACGACCGCATTAGACTTTCGTATAAAATTCAACGTGCAGCAATCTGAGATTACAAAATGAACAGAGGCACGCAGTATTCCGGAAACATAATTTCAGTCTACCAGCCACACAATAAAATTCTCTCACCCACAGTATGAAAATGGTTTTACACGAAACACCTGTTTCCCTTAACTCGACTGTGATTAATAGATGAGTGCAGGAGTATTTCTGGGAAAACATTTCTGAAATTTAATCTGTGCATCCGTTGATCAGTCACTAATCGCTGCCTGTATTAACGGCTTCACATGATTCTGATTTGTTAAATTTTAAAACGGCCATTGCAATATGAAAAGGCCGCATAGTTTCTGTGCCCTATAGAGCACATTTTCAGTTCCATGAATCGAGCTTGGTTAAATGTGTACAAGCACATCCGTCGGCAGGAAGTCAAGCCATTGATATGGAGATTACAGTCTGAACAGAAAATGCTTCTGGACGCTTTGTCAGGGCGTGACGTTCTAACAAGCCGTTGGTACGGTGGAAGCTAAACGGCAGCCGTCAGTAATATTGGAACTGGTAAGTGGGGTCACTTTGCGAAGAGAGTGTGGCGTGTAATTTTTCGTCGATGACATACAAACTTAGTCGCCGATATCCCACCGCGTAGTCCGGGTTCGATCCAAAGGCAGCCAGTGTGAGATGTGTGGTAAAGAAACTGCTACTCCAACGGGTTTCCCCCTGCCAATATCATTCCACAAATGCACCACATTTATTAATCTGTCTGCTGCCGACGATATGTAACCTTAGCAACTGGAAGCATTGTTAAAGCTCAATTTTTGAAGCCAAGGGCTTCATCGGAAGTGTGTTTTGGTCTAATTTAAGGTACTATCCAGAAGTTGTCTGGAGAGCTTGAGGAAAACAATGAAAAACTTTAGTCGGCATAGTCGGTGTGCCGAAAGATATTCGAACCGGGCACCTGCCCAATTCAAGTCACGACTGTGGCGACTGCACAGAAATAACAGGTCCATTGCTTCATTACTATTCATCGGAATACAACTGCCCACACTGACAAAAAATACGAACCTATTACGACCACACAAATACTATTATAATGTGTGTAGGCCCTGCAGCTTGTGGAGATCATTTGACTACCGCAAAAACCTGTTGAAAATTCAAAGCGAAAATCTGACGACGTACAACCTTGGGTTGAAGTTAATCATATTTTATGCAGAACTGATGGAGTGCCGAAACAGATTCCATTTTAGGGACATGGTGAAAGTGGACAACGTCATACCTGGCAAAGAACTGTTTGATGTCAAATCTCCAGGTGGCTCGACTGCGATTCATCGTTGCCACAACAAAGGACAATATAAAATGCGATGACCCCCGAAATATGAGTTATTTGATAAATTCTAACCTCATCTGCTTCCAGGATGGAAACATTCCTGTATCAGCTGCCGCATGCAGCCATGAATTAAGATGGAAGTCAAGCCGAGGTCTGACAGAGACGTCTCAGTTATTTATGGTTTTTAGTACATAATGTATGACACAAAGCCCTGTTTGTGACTTTTGTCATTCTTCAGTCGTCACATCAACACTTGGCTAACAGCAACGCACAGTTACAGGCGCGTGCGTTGTAAATGCTTACTAGCATTAAGTTTTGTATTGCCAAGCGCACATTTCTTTGTATATGTTACGTTTTAGTAACAATAAATATCAAATTCTTTACATACTTTATTTATTCTACTTCCCCTGCCTTATTTTCTGAAGAAAGTTATAAAGAAATGACGGTAAAGCATCTGTTTGTTTCACAGCATTCTGAGTATGAAAAGCAACATACAGTGAAATCCGCGACCATTCATTCTTACTGACTGTAGCGTGTAAAATGAAAACTTCTGCAGACTGTTTTTTTTTTACGTTTTTGTAAGGAGACTTGCCTTGTGCTACGATAGAAGTAGGCCTATAACAGCTCATGTTACATTTATTGTTGCTGACAGCCAGTTACTGTACAGCTTGGAGACGACGTAACCATTAAAGCCACAAGCACTCATGCCATAGCTGTATGATAAATATTAAAACACGAATGCGGACACGAAACGCAATTTTTGTCGCGCTTAAAATTGTGCTGTCCAGTACAACCGTCGCATCTGCTTCATTATTATTACACAGATGCGTAAGGCAAAATGCTTGGGCCTCTCGTACTAGTTGTACTACTACTACTAGTAGTAGTAGCAGTACTGTATCTTTTGTGTTACTTTTCTGTCTCTCTCCCTCTCTCTCACACACATACACACACACACACACAGACGCACTTACAACCGGGGCACGATAGAGTACTCCCCTTATGAATGGAAGTAAGAACACCCCGCCCCTCCCCTCGACTACTTGCTAGCTGCTCCCCATACTCCACATCGCGGAAGACATCCGGGTGTAGAAGGGTAAAAAGAAAAGAAACACAAAAACGGCACTGTGAAAGAAGAAGGTCCGTTGAATGACTGAGAGATGTAGGAAACATGTGGCCCGCGAAGCTATGTCACGGGGCCTGGCGCAGAACAGCTTTCCTTGAGAGGTCAGTTCAGCCTATCAAGAAGCCGAAATGTCATTATCATATTCACAACCCTATCCTCAGCCAGACGCATCCACTTCACACCTTCAAATCCTATTAAGTTACACACACTTAAATGTTATTCTCGGGCTCTTCGTGTTCTCGCCCGCCCCCCCCCCCCCCCAGCTTTTCCGACTAAACTTCTGTATGCATTTATCACACCTTCCATGCATACTACCTGCACTCATGCCCATCTCAGCCTTCTAAAGTCATGCTCACTGAAGTATACACCTATGGGTTTCATCATATGAGGAAGGGGGAAAATAAATTAGTGACAGTCAAAACGGATCACTTGAGACAAAATTATTATGGAATGGCAAAACAGAAAAGGACAAAATAAGAAGTGAATGGATAGAGAAGAAGCAGTAATGTAAAAAGTGGGGGAAAAATGGTTTAAATGATTTGTGCGTTTAATAGAAATTGCAGAGAATAGCCAGAAAAACTACAATTGGATACCACTACAAACAGAGGGGTCGATGACCACGGAAATGGTGAATTGGAAGGAATTTGCAGTTCATGAAGATTAGAAAACTGTACAAAATAAACTCCAAATCGAAAATTAACTTTATCAAAATAAATCATGAAGACCTCAATAAATTCTGCAACTTTCATGCGTAACATTTTTTATATGGTGAATATCTAGTGAAATATGAAAAGAATAGTTTCTAACTTTGCAGAGGGGCTACATGCAAGACTATTAGCCATGCAGCAGTTATTTATAGGCCTATCCGCTATAAATGGACATGAAGGACGCTGTGATAGGCAAAAGCGTAAAAAACGCGTGTAGAAAATATTTACAGGAATGCCTGTGGAGTAAGTTCACACTTTGCCACCCTCTTTCTTTCTTTCTTTCTTTCTTTCTTTCTTTCGAATTACCTTGTAAGAAGCCTTCATCTGTGAATTCTTCTCCGGTTTTGAAATGTCGCAGAAGACCAAATCTTTTAGCAAGATTGGTAATTTATTTCTGAAGTAGTTCTCTGCTCATTGGCACATTATGTCGTCATTTAAATGAAATATTCAGACCCATCTGAATGGGATTACAAAATTAAAATCAGTACAAAAGTCAACTACAAAAGAAAACATATATCGAAGAGTAAAAATGGCATTTTTTCCACTAAAAAGTTTCGGTTTGGCACCCCTATGGACACCACGTCACTCTGAAAGATCGGAAACTTCTTCGAATAGCGCGTAGCTTTCAAAATCTACGCAGTGCTGGTAAAATATCCTGATAATCAGGAGGACAGGCACATTTGTATAGTGACAATGGGGGCAGTTCGAGTAATAATAAATAGTAGTAATAATAAATGGGGCCTAAACGCAAAAGATTCTACACCGGTATTCAATCCAATAAACCAAAGATGAACTGTGAGTAAATTCGTACCTTAAATACGAGCGGAAGATGAATTAAAACGTCGGTCGCTTAAAAGAACACTGATGATGAAGGTGTAGCCTGGACACGTTACTTATGTAGCTCAAAAGGTGCCACTACTCCATCCTTCAGCAGGCAGAGTGTACAGTGGGGTGGATGGATAAAACTGTTGCCAGCAGGCGGACGTTTCTTTCTTCGGTTAAGAGAACCTGACCCTAATAATTCTTCCAGAGTAGATGGCTAAGTATAATGGCTGTGTGACAGTGACGCCAGTGAAATGTTAGCCCGGGTGACATGTGGAGGGACAGATGTCTAAGAGACAGGAGCTCAGTGGTGGATCTACGAAGTTGCAGTCTTGCGGAATTCCTAGTTTTTATACGAAGGGACAGAAGTTAGTATTAACTCAGAATCTGTTAAACATGATGAATGTAGCAGTTCATATACTCCGCTTTGCTAACCAAACAAGAACGAAGTACTTACCTGACTGATTCACTAAGCGCAGTTTAGGGCCCAATTAAATTAAACACGGTGAATTTGCCAGTTAGCACTCAACCAGACAACCATTGACTAATTACCTGAGCGGTTCACTAATATATTTAAGTATCTAATTAAATAACTGACAAATCATTCTCTAAGAACCTAACTAATTAACTCAAAAGTCTAATGAACCAATTAGCTAGACAGTTACTCGCTCACTCATTCACTAGCTAAATAAATAACAGCCCCAGGAACGAATAAAGTAACTGCATTCCTAGCTCAACAGCCTCGGTACTAAACATGGTAACTAAATAATTAACGAGCTAAATAATAAACTCATTCACTAACTAACTACCTAACTAACTAACTAACTAAGCAAATCACTGTTTTCCAGCAGCAACTCCATTTAAATGCTTTCTGTACGGGAATTGCGAAACTGTGCAATTTCAAAACATTTGGTAACTTTAGACCTGGGTGGTCGGAACAGCTCCGTCCATTAACTGACAGGTAGTTGGCTACGCGACCGGGATTTGGGTACCAACTGTGTCTACATCCCATACGTGATCTCTTCCCTTAAGCAGTTCAAACGGAAGTTCCGTACGAATGTTCATTTTCCCCTACGTGTGTTACACGTACGACATACCCACGGAACCTTGAACTAATCCCTGTCTAACAATAGGCTACCAGGTTTACAGTAACCTACCAGCTACGAAAACCCTCACCCGTTTGGTCCGTGTTCCTATCATTCTGTCAGTCCAAATGTTGTACTCAAATACCTTCAACAGACCACGTTATTTTCTTACGAAACAGATCTCAAGTTTCACGCCCACAAAAAACAAGAATCAAATGCACATCGTGAATATTTTAATCTTTAGGTGATCGAGGCGTACAAAGGCACCGGTAAACAGAACACTGTAATAAAACTCTGTGCTATTAACAGTGACTGCCTACACACATGTGCGGTAAAGTTCCAGACAGGGCATGAATGTCGTATTTTCACTGCACTATCGGTTTCCACATGTGACCTCCAAGATAACACACAGAAACATCTAACTATGGTTCAATCAATCAATCAATCAATCAATCAGTCAGTCATGACAAGTCCGAACCCTACCTCACGTAATGATTACACCTAGGTCTTATACTTTAGAACGACCATGAGAAATTAAATATTATATTTTTTCTTATCTGGCATAGACTATTTAATATTTACTAAACTAACTGAGAGCAAGCTGAGAGATGCGCGTATCTGCGGTCTTACATGCAGTTCATGAATTAAGTAAGTTCTGATCAAGGTAAATATAAAGTTATCCTTGCATACGCCATGATGGCACATGGGGAAGCAGAAGTATAAATCCGTTCATTCTTAATGTCGGCATTCAATGGAGGCCAGCGGTCGCTTTACGCCCCGGCTGTTTTTCCCCGGGGAAAGAACCCCCAATTATCGAGTAAATAGAAGGCTAAATAAATTTTAACAAGTATGAATTTCCAAATTTTATTTGTACAAGAAACAACAGGACTCCCTGCCCCATGCCCAAGCACCATGCCATGAAGACGTACAAGAGACTTGCAGGTAAAGCTACACGCTTTCATATCGTCGGCGCTAGTGGAAATGAATGGTCACCTTTATACACAGTGATAGGACTCCAACAGTCACTGAGTACGAGACTGGCGGGGCTGTACATGGCGGCGGCGGCGGCGGCGGCGGCGGCGGCGGCGGGGGGGATCGGGTATTCTCGGGGAATCTAACCATGGATGGACACAGGGTCCGCAACAATGTGAACGCGCTCAAAAACTTACATTCATAGGCCTCTTTTTATGCCGTGGGGTGTGTTTCACGTTTGGTTTGCTTTACAAGCACTATAATTTATCAGCCCATAAAGCGCTAATTAATCGAAATATTAATGACAAAATTAATAGCATATGAAATTTGAAAAATGTTCCAACAGCATTTATCAGTCTATGTGTGACAAAGAGATGAGTACTCGAAATTACAATACCAATGACAAAATTAGGAGCAGATCGATTTGAGAAATGCTTCTTACCATTCAGCACAGATTTCAACTGCACATGTCGTATCTACAAACCTAGATTAAAACAGCAGAAATAAACGTCATGATCCGTTCTGGGATGCACAAAGGAAGTGTTTTTAAACATAAGCCCTAACTGGGGCTGCACAGACCCTGAAGAGACACGCAGCAAATTCCTCTGCTGTGGGAACCTCAAATTTCGCACAAACTGCCACTGTTCAATACGCGATACACTACCTCAGAGCTGGAACATTTCCCCGTCGATGTGCACCCACTCGCGAACACAACATCCACATCAGCAGGCCAGTTCTCACGGTGTCATTAAGCATCTCCGGTGCAACATGAGTGAAGGCAGCGATGACCTTTACCTTAAGGTCATCCATATCTAGGGGGCACTGACCATACATAATATTCTTCACGCTCTTAAGTCTGGCAGAAGAAAGCGTCCAACGCGACCACACCATTAGCTGAATATGTCGTTTAGCATCGCACGAACTTGTAACAACCAAAATGGAGGTGTGATGTTGTTGGCATACAGCCATAAAAAACTGACACCTTTTATTAACGCATACGCAACACAGGGCGATCTACCGTTACTGCTTTGTTTAAATAGCGATTTGCTTGCATCTACACCCAAACGGATCAGTCTGCAGTTTCGCCCCTTGTTTGTCTGTGTGACATTTGGTCTGTCACTTCTAAGCGAGAGTTGTGGAAAACGAAGTGCAGAGGAGAACAAGTGGACCTACGAAAAAGAAGTAACAGGAGGATACACAAAATTACACAGTAATTTTCTATCCATGGTGCAAGAGCCCCTGTTGGGACAGGGCCTCCCCATTATCGAGGCTTCACGATCACACTCAGACACTCTACACGCGTTAGGACTCCTCTGGACGAGCGATCAGCCCGACACAGAGACCTCTACCTGAAAATATACAGCACCCACAAGAGACAGACATTCATGGCCCCGAGGGGATTCGAACCCGCAACCCCAGCAAGCCAGGGGCCGCAGACACATGCCTTCGACCGCGCGGCCACTGGGAGCGGCAAATGACGCAGTAAGAAGCTTCAAAATTCATCCTCTTCTTAGGATTATCCCGTCAAGAACCAGTCGACTGGGGCATGTGGAAGGTCTCGGAAATGAAAAATCTAGTTACCTGTATGTACACTCTACGCAAAAAAATATAGCGCTTAAAATTTCCTAAGTTCCAAACCGGATATAATGTAAGCGTACAGGTGCCCTCAAAATTCCAATCATTCATAATTTCCTTGCATCTGTCCGTCCGTGGCTTTCCTCTGCCTTACATTCTGTACAAGTATTTATGCCAGATATGTGTTAACCAAAGACAACAATATGTCTGTCCAATCTGAGGATAAACTAAAGCTTGTTAATTTTCAGACGTACAACCAGATTCAGCGGCAATGCTTAGATAAACACCACAGTGAACTTCAACGTCCATACTTACATGTTCATTTTGTTGTACAAAAAGACCACTTCAGCGCTGTGTAAGCGCCTGTGATGCAATAAACTGTGTTTTACGAAACAAAAAGAAATGGATAAGGTAGGAAAATATTCTTTGGACAGCAAATATTCTAGAACATATATACATTGATATGATTATCAAAGTACAAAGACCACGCACGCGTAGTTCTAAGCGAGCTACTACACACCTGTCAGAAAAATTAAATCACATAATGCACTAATGACAACTACTGCATGCACAGAAATGTACTTTTAATCCTTCACAGCGTAGTGGCTACTTTATGTACAACAGGGTTTAACATTCAGAAATTCTACGTTCTACCCACACCGTGTGTTTACGTGTTTGTATGGATCTTAGAATAAACAGCGATTATTTCCCTATAGAACATTAACTAATTGATTTTATAAACGACATGGAATGTTTACTGCGCGGTATGGACTGAATATTGAAATATAAGTGGGGTTAAATTGGATCTCAATATGGTTAAATCTTATGTGCATATCGGCAGGCAATTATTTAAGAGCTTGTTGGCTGCGTCATTACACTGAAGTATTTGAAGGAAATATTATTCTTCCCAGAACTTCCTATTTTCAGCGACAAAGTCCTGTTAATTATAGGATTTCTCGCATTTTAATATTGTATCCTGTGGTGTAATTATCAAGTAATTCCGAAGTGAGACAGCAATATAGGGACGAAGTTAAAATCAGCCTATCATTTATACATATACTACTCTGTATAAATGTCACACAAGTCGATTAGGACCACATCGACTGCACGTCCGTTTAATCCGCCACTTTTCATAGCTACTGTCTTAAGACGGAGGAATGATGCATGGGACCGTAAGTGCTGACTAGGATCCACAAACTGATCAGAATCAGTGGTGCAACTGAACCGCCATAACGCAGTACATGCCAGACCACTCACTGAATGACACGAATACGTAACAAGGATCACATATGTTTCTCATTTATTGTTCACTAAAGTACTGAATACATTTCGGCTCTTCTTGATCTGAAAGATTCAAACTACACGATGACGAGAAATTTTCCTTCGTCCTTAATGAAATAGTGTACTATAATTCCTACTTCATAGCTTATCGAATCTTACCGACTTCGTCCAAAGAGCCCTTTAAGAAAGACGCTGGCAGTGTATAACAATTGCTGTTCTTTTAAAACACTTTTCACGTGACGTCGCCTATATAGCTACATGCATGTATTTTAGAACAAAAAGTAGACCCTGGCAGAACTAAAACTTAACTTCCATACTGTAGATTTTCAGTTTCCAGTCTGTGTTGTTTATGTTGCAGACTGTATTATATTCAAATAACGTGGCATACGGTCTCACAACAGGAAGAAATTTGCCTAGCGTGTTAGCGTGTTATGTTCATGCTTAGACGGTCACAAAATCAAATACTACTCGACTTTTTATCATTTTCCGCACTATGTTTTGCTGCTATCGTCACCATCGCATTAGGTATACTACTCACTTTTGAGGAGAGACTTACTACTTAATTTATTGCGTAGGAAATCCAACATATTTTGTCTACATTAAATTTGATTCGCGTCGTCGCCATGATAAGTGGCAATGGAACTGCTCCCATCACAAACCCCTCAAGACAAATGACCTATTTTTACAAAACTTCGTATGAATATTATACTATTATCGACGACTCAAAACTTTCTAATACCCTACAATCTTTTCTTTTTTCTGTGGCCTAAGCCGCCTCAGTGTCGAGATGTCTACATCATACACAATTAAACACACACACACACAACCGTTATGGCTCCTCTGAACGAGTAATCAGCTCATCGCAGCATCCGTTACCTACATAGCAAACAGTCGAATATCCACGCCGTCAGCAGGATTCGAACCCACGATCCCCGCAATCAAGCAGCTGAAGACATATGCCTTAAACCACACGGCCACAGAGCTCGGCCATATCCTAAAATCAGTACTAACAAAATGGCGAACGTACGAGCTTCGAGGTGGGGTAAAACTATTCACTAATAATAGGGTTCAAGTATTGGTTTCGGAAATTATGACGGTAGTAAAAATTTCGGAACCTATGCAGATGTCGTTCACGTAATTTTGTTCATGTAAAACAGCAACGTGACACAAGTTTACAGATTTTCTTTTAGCTTTCAGTTTGACAGCAATGTCTAATGAGCAAAACTAAGAATACATAAGACGTTTGGAATAAACACTTACAAATAACATACGCAAAGGGTCTGCTCCGTGCGAGTACAAATTAGAAACGTAGCGACAGTGCAAGCCAGTGCGTATCACTCAACTGTAATGCAAGGACCAGTGTCAATCTGCATCTACTTCTGTAGGCCTGGCGAGTTCCTAGAAATCAATGCATTACGTAATAATAATAATAATAATAATAATAATAATAATAATAATAATCTCAAAAACAGCAACTTTCATGCAGGGCTGTGGAGTCGGAGTTGGTAAAAATGTACCGACTCCGACTCCGACCTCAGTCTAAAATCCTAACTAGATACTCCAACTCCAGAGCCCTGATAGCTACAGTAACCATTAGACTTATACTTAAATACAGCTTACAAGTAAAAAAAAAATTAGCCTGATGATCCACGTGGTGGTGATGAAATGTCTTATAGGTTTACCATTATTGATACATATTGAGATTTTACGAACGAGTCGGAGTCGGAGTTTTAAAAATCGAGGAGTCGGAGTCAGAGGTTTTAAAAATCGAGGAGTCGGAGTCAGAGGTTTTAAAAATCGAGGAGTCGGAGTCAGAGGCTTTAAAAATCGAGGAGTCGGAGTCAGAGGTTTTAAAAATCGAGGAGTCGGAGTCGGAGTCGGAGTCGGAGCTTTTGTGTACCGACTCCACAGCCCTGCTGTCATGTACATCGGGCCATGAAGATGCTGATGTAGGCAGCAAATGACAGCTCGCCTTATCATCCTTCAAGATAGGAAACAATAAAAATATTTTAGAGCAATCTGTCATAATAGTTAATGTCAAAACAAGTCGATAACGTTGCAAAATAGACACTACAGCTACTCGTAATTGTTCTACAGGACCTGTATGAGGCACGTCTGATATACTTGTAGGCAACATTTCAGGCTCAGCCTCCCTCTGTGACTGGTTGTCATTATACTGGCAAATCTGTCACCGTTTAAATAGAGCTAAAAGAATAGTTCTGTTGTCTAGCGGCTAGAGCAGCTTATTACCTTCGTCTCTGAAAGGTCTCGAGCTCAGCCCTAACCATGGCCACCATTAAGCAAAAAAAGAACAAAATGAAAAAGTCTCTCGGTACGGCAACATGCAGACAGCTGAACACATGTCTGTATATCAGAACACGGACAACGTGCTGTGTGATATTAGTATACCCACACAACAAATCAAACACTGTCACCTTTATGAAACCTTCAAGTTGGTTGTGAGGCATAACCATAGGGATGCACTTTAGGGTTCCAGTGGATAGGGCATTAACGTATTCCACATCCTTGTACAGAAGCCGAACTATGAAGGGGCGGGGAGCGGGAAGAAGGGGCGAAACAGCTGTCCATAATACATACCAGGCCAAAGACAACAAATATCTCCAGCGTTCCCTATATTTTGGTGGCTTTGTAATTTCTAATTGTAAGTTTTATGCTCAGTGTCAATGACAAACACACTTGTAGTATCAAAATTCGAACACGCGACCTTTACACTACGAAGCATCACTGCTAGCCACTACACCGCGGTGTTACGTACGTATACTTTCTACGTCATCGTCATAGAATCTAGGCGGAGAAACAGCAGAAAACCAAGTAAACGCCCGTACACAGGCCTCTCGTGTAGGCCCAAGATTCCAACCTGAGGTGTTTGAAATGTGAACTCGGACACCAAGAAGCGGAAAACGTCTGCTGGCAACCGGTGAAGATTCAATCGTGGGCGCGAGAGAAGCACCAGCGCTGCAGCCAGTCGGGCAAGCCTATCGCTCTGATGGCTGCGAGTGACAAAGGCTACAAATCATCAAGCCGGCCGATAACGCCAGGGCGCAGCGGCAGGAGACGACGTCGACGACGGCGACGGCGGCGACGACGACGCATCAGCCAAACCCAGGAGAGCGAAGGAGACAGAGAGAAGACATGGCGTGCTTTATGACGTCTGTTCATCACGTCGTCATAAATTAGAAACCCGAATCTCGTTCTAGCTCCATAACAGCAGCAGAAGCAGAACCAACCCCCCCCCCCCCCCCCCCAAACTTCGCCATCCTCTTCGCGCCCCTCACTTTTTCCACCCTTCTCTTTCCCAGTGCTAAAGGACGGTTCACCCTATCTAAGTCTACCAGACTCTGGATAATGCGGTACAATACAGGCTTGCCGTTCCTCCTCACCCAAATACTGTTACGTAACATAAGTGTTTAACATGAACCTGTCTCGAACGAAATTAATTCCGCTGCTTGAAATGCAGAGACAAAAAAATAACTCTAATTACAGAAACGCGCTTAACGTGGAAAAGGCAAACAAGAATTTAAAGTACAACAATGTGCCTCAATACTATGCTTTCTATTCTTATAAATGTTCTTCGAACATAGTTTCCTGGACTGTACTTGATGGGGAATATTTCTAACACCAATGGAACAAAATACGACTATCAATAAAATATGTGCAGAATACTTCAGGAGCTGCGAAAAATAACACGAATAAATAAGGAAAAAGGGGCACGCGGTGGCGCAGTTGGTTGAGGCACTGCGCGACAAACCGGAAGGTCGCGGGTTCGATTCCCGATTGTGTCATTGGAATTTTTCACTGACATAGTCCCTTCGGTCGCACTATGGCCCTGGGGTCGACTCAGCCTCTAACAGAAATGAGTACCAGGAATATTTCCTGGCGGTAAAGGCGGCAGGTGTGTAAGGCTGACAACCGTACCACCTTTATATGCCGATTGTCTAGAAATCTAGGAACCTCAACTTGTGGAATCCTCAGGGCCTGTCCAGGCCTGTAATGGGATTGCTTTACCTTTTCAAATAAGGAAACTGAGAGAAGACTGAAAATTGTAGCATACTGCTCATAGACAGCATAATATGCAACCTACGATTTGGATGATTAAACAAGTGGTATACCTGCGTGATTGCAGATTCTCAGAACAGTGCGTATTTACATCACGGCCTTCCGTGATGTGACACAGTGCTGATTTGTATACAGACACCTAAGTTACGAAAGAACCTGCTGCTTCCATCTTCAGAGAATCCATCTTCTACACCGAAAGTAAAGACAAGCGGTTCCTCTCAAATGCTGTTACCAATCTACCAACTACAAGCAATCACATCTGAGAAGACCGTGATCCACCCTGGGTATGTGATAAGCAAAATTCTTACATAAGTAAGTTCAACGCAGATCCGTCAGTAAAAGACGAATGCCCACATAACCTCTTTTTGTGCACGCTATTCCGTGTCTTACAAATGCCCGGAACTGACACTTCTTTTAGGACCGCGATTCCGTAACTGTGACTAAATAAACGTGAAGTTGCCTCTTTGCTTAATAAGCATCGCGTCTTTTAGCTGTATAGGGAGCATGACGATAAAGCTTCACGGTAGCAATTGTACAGCAGACTGGGTGGGCTCTCCACATAGTCTGAAATCGGCGGGCGAAGATGTTATCCCTGACTTGCAGGAAATCAAAAAGTCCTCCAACTTCTGGTCAGTGACTTTACTGGTTTACCTATTTAAAGATGCTGTTCCGACTTCACAGTGTACTCAACGTCAAATGAGATGAAAAAATCATCACGAATGGAAAGTGGATTTGAATTTCGAATGAAGAGTACATGCTGGACGTACACTATCTCAAGGTACTGTAGACCCAACAGCATCTTAAAGTTGCCCATTCCGTGCAATTTTTAGATCAATGCACTCAATTTCTTAGACCAATCAAATGCACATTATTAGTTACAGACGAGTGTTAAACACGTAGCTCTGACATGCTTCGGTGCAAGCATACCTTCTTCAGGGAGCAGGTTCAAACCAGTTGCCATTGATAAGCTACTATTTATAAGGTTCCACAGTCTGCAATGGGCTCCGACAGACTGTGGAACACCAAATAAACTCAGCTTATACGAACTATTGACACTGTCACAATTAACATCTTACGCCATTGTATTTCTTACAGTGCTTTATTTAACTCAGTTTTCTTCCATCGTGAGATGGTTACTTAAATCTGAAAACACAGCACACAGACACGTCGACATGCTATACTCGAACAGAGATCGAAGGCACGATCCCTCTAGCACAATACATATCGCAAGACCACGTGGCGACTGTGATCCATTTTAATATTGTCTTTGCAACTACTGAATTTTATCTGTCACTCATCAACTAATTTGATAATCAGAAATGTTTCAGATGGGTCAACTATAAATTAATTTAGGCACAAACACGCAATAATAATGTTTTAAGATCTCTGCTCTGTGGCTGACTCCATATCGATTATCGTTCCACTGAGCCAGTGCATGACTACGCACGATATTATGTCTGTCATCGCAGTTCATCATTATCAATCAATTTCACCATCAATCATATTACGGAATCAATCAACACTGTCAACCTGCCTGAATCCTAATCACAATTATTCCCGATAAGGAGATGTAGGACGCCATGTTAACACAGCATTATCCGTCTTCAACACTGGCGGCTAGTCAGCGCTATAACCCTTTCCACGCTACAGTGTTCAAAACAAAGTCTTTCCTTTCTTAGTTCCTATGATAGTTCATGGCTCTACCAACATTTAAATTGAAGTGTCAAGAAATAAGGGGGGAAATACTGTCATTGATATCGTAAAATTTCAGAGATGTTGAGAGTAAGAATTAGTCCTTATTTCTGAGTAAGATATCTTATTCGTGGCAAGGGGAGGGCTGAAAAGTTCCTCTTCTAAGGTGAATTCTACAGTTGTACTTAACACATTCGGGTCCCCACATTTAACAAAAGACTACATATAATATTCTGATTTATTCGGAAGCGATTCCTTAATTCATTTTTCCATAGTCTGACAACACTGTCTACTGCAAAAAGTGATTCCTTAACTTAGTTTGTCATTGTCTTACATTACTGTCCACCGCAAAAAGAGACCTCTTAATTTATTTAGCCATTGTCCTACAATATTATCCACCATAAAAGTGATCACCTAATTTATTTTACCACTGTCTTACAATAATGTCCGCCGTAAAAAGTGATCCCTTAATTTATTTCACCATTGTCTTACAATACTGTCCGCCGTAAAAATTGATCCCTTAATTCATTTCACCTTGTCTTACAATACTGTCGGCCGTAAAAAGTGATCCCTTAATTTGTTTCACCATTGTCTTACAATACTGTCCGCCGTAAAAGGTGATCCCTTAATTTATTTTGCCATTTTCTTACAGTAGTGTCCGCCGTAAAAAGTGATCCCCTAATTTGTTTCACCATTGTCTTACAATACTGTCCGCCGTAAAAAGTGATCCCTTAATTTATTTTGCCATTTTCTTACAGTAGTGTCTGCCGTAAAAGGCGAAGAGATAATGGACTACGCTGTCCCACTCCCTGACTTATTGCCACAATTTTTCCTCTTTCAAACTCTTCCATACCTATCACAGTATCTAGATGCAAGTTGTGTACCAGTCTTATTCACACTAGTGGCAAAACCCTGTTGAAATACGGTTTGCCAGAGTTTATTTTCTATAACTTCATTGAAGGTTTTCTCAGTCTATTACACAGCCCCCATGTTGTTTTTCCGTATATTCGAGTCTGAATAAAACATCACATTACTCTGAAAGGCCTATTTTTTAACAGACATGGTGCGAGGCCACGAAGTGTAACAAGGCTACATCATGTCAGGTAATTTTTCTCCTGTTGTTTGTGTTAAAAAAAAACGGTACGTTAGAGTCCATTCTCTCAATCGATAGTAAAGTCTATATGAGTAATTAATATAAGCCTAGATACTCTAGTTTCACAGGAAAATGTTCCCACACATTAAGCTAGTAAAATATCAGTACAGAATCGTTTAAGATGCATTAATGCATATTAAATAAGCTAAAATAAACAAGGATAAGAACGCACACCAAACAGTTACTTTTTTTTAGGATAAACTAGGACACGGTCCAGTGTACTACGGATGCTTTATACTCGTACATCCTTACTCAAATTCCCGTGGCTACAGAACGTCTTGTCCTTGCCTAGTTTGGATGTGTGACATGATAGGTCGAAGGAAACTGCAACCACGTCAACTGCCAGCAGGTCAGGCCACACACCAGCAGTTTTCAAACAACCAAAACTATACGCTGGCACGGAAGGTCCGCTAATGAAACAAGTTTAAACTAGATACTCAAGAAAGGATTGGAACAAGCAGTAGGTTAGGTCCCACTGGATAGTGAATCTGAACAATAGATCGTCTGCAATCTGAAGATAAATTAGGACAAACATACGACAAAGACGACATTCCAGCCCGACACCAGTGTCTGAAAGACCTGATACCATGCGGCTGTCGGATTCAAGTAAGATTTAGTAACACACAAGTCGATTTCTTCTTATTCTCTTTATTCTTCTTCTTCTTCTTCTTCTTCTTCTTCTTCTTCTTCTTCTTCTTCTCCATTTTCCTTCTCATTTTCCTCCTTCTCCTTCCTCTTCTTCATAATCACAGCCATCTTCTCCTTAGCATCATTTCGTCCATCAGCCTCTCCGTAATGGTTTTCCAAATCCTTATCAGCATATAATACACACTTATACGAACTAATATTGGCGAAACCAAGCGGGGGTAAAAACCGATTTAACAGATTAGTTCCGTGGTCACTGGTCATACTGGTAGAGTGAAGATGCTATGGAATGAAGACTCGGCCGTTCAGTTTTCTAGGCATAAAAAAAACACTGTGGTTATCGGCGCGCCGCCTTTGTGTCGTGGGCCGCTATCTGGCTAACTCCACCGTTTGTACACAATGTGTACGTAGACGAACAAGGGTCGACACTGTTTGCTCACGCAAGGTGGATGAGTGGGGTCAAGCGCTGGGAGCACCAGAGGTGATAAGTAATGTGTTGATTGATTGGAGCCCGAGAGTCAGACGCGAGTTGAGTGACGCAGTAACGTCAGCAGCGTATATACACGCTGACAATGTTATATTAGGCATCCATCCTGCCACAGCACAAGCTGTTACACCCACCCCACCCACCCAGCCATTCACAATCAACACAGCACATACTCATAAAACTAAAATAGATATGGTTTTATTGCGCAAGCCTACACTCTGTTTAAAACGCATGTATGCAAAGGACAATATTATCATTTAAAGCGCTTCTAATTTACTTAAATTTGAACACTGCGTTTTTATACACCGGAATGCGCCCACAGGTAATGCAATTGTTGCAGTTTGCTCCAATATATTTATAAAATGGAATACCTTTAGTTTCAGTCTCCCCAGTTCTGCTTTTTCCACATGGTTTTAATCTGAGGACTTCAGTTGCTAGTTAGCAAGCAATGAAAGAGCTAACAAAGTAATTCAGGACAATTACCGTTCAGTAATAATAACAGTTCTGGTGGCAGGTACCTCGAACATGGGGGTTGCATTTCCGAATTCCGTCTGTGGCACGGATAATGTGTTCGAGTTTTCCTTCTTGCCGCATTTGCTTCTAAGGACATGTGTCTTTGATAAGCCGCTTACCCGTCCAAAAATAACAAAGAATGCATTCGGGATATATGTTTAGAATCGACTTCAGTTTGAAGTGCACCTTCCCACGCTTGTTTGCATTATTATTATTATTATTATTATTATTATTATTTATTCCTCTTCTCCTTCAGTGTATGGTACATGCGGTGGTAAAAGCGAAAAATAAACTACAAAGAATGGCTTCCGTTAATAGGTTCGTGCCATATGCAGTTAAAACGCCCTTGGTTTACATGACATTTACGAAGGACTGAGTGCCATTTGGAGTATACTACCACTTTCAACGGTATAATGTCAAATCCTACTTTTCTATTTCTTGACACTAAAATTGGCCTAAATTATTCACATTATTTCATAAGAAAGCACTATGATCAGTAAACCTGTTCACTCGTTTAGACAAAGCTGTTAATTTTTCCTTAATAATAATAATAATAATAATACCCGAATATTACTAACGACACTTGCAGAACGTGTCCACAGAAATCAGAACCCATTCAACATAGGCTATAGCTGGTGGGGCCGCGAATTAACTGAAGATTATTACATCCACCGTCACAATCAAGAAGCCAACATCATACATCAACAATTGCCTATCAAATGTAGCCTAACAAAGGAAAAACGAACACCTTATTACACATAAGAAGCACAAACCGCGTTACAGAACTCATAAACTACACCATGACAAGTCCATAACCACCGATCGAACTGTCTATATTAACAGACCAGATACAGACACTCGTGGAAAAAAAAGCATCAAAGGAGCACACTGAAATTACACAGGAATTCCCAACAGTCACAACCGTCACAGCACCATCACCAAGAAGCTCCAGAAGGATACAGACTTAAAACAAGAGCTAACAAAAGTATGGCAACTGAACGCGGGCTACATAGCAGGCCTACCATTAGTATTATCCACAACGGGTATTATCGAAAAAAATTACACGACAGCTTGGCAATGCTCAGTCTTCACCCTGGCATATATATATATATATATATATATATATATATATATATATATATATACACCATGCAGCGAGCAGCGAATTTAGCCGCGTTGTTAGAAAGTTTTTAGCCGAATATGTATAAAAAGTGCTTAGCCAGCTACCAATACCCTTCGAAAACTAGCTAAAGTGCTGTGAATTAACAACAATAATGATGATGATGATGATGATGATGATAATAATAATAATAATAATGCGAAATCCTAGGAGTTTAAATTGCGTAATACTTGTGGTTACGTCTAAGCATGCAAGGTGGTAGGCGCTGTCAAGAACGAATTTGTTGATACGGAGCAGCGGAGCGGCAGATACGCAACTCGACCTTTACCCATAGGAAGTTATCGTTAGATAATAGCATCACTTCGTCTATCAGCCGTCTTCCAAGAACTTCTCAAAGTTCATGACACGCATATTCAATAAAACTGTGAAGTCACAGTTTCCTTTAAAGGCTATAACATGTAATGATGAATCAATGAAAGATTGTCAGTGTGAAATGTCAACACATTTGAAAATTCAACGGACTTTATACTACTACTACTACTACTACTACTACTACCGCTACTGCTACTGCTACCACCACCACCACGACCACCACAAACACCAATAAAGATGATAATGATAGTAATAATCTTCTTTCAAACACCTTTCCATCAAGCCCTGATATTAAATGCGTGAAACTACACCTCTTTTCTGGATTTGTGCTTAAACTTTCAAAGCCTAGCGGTAACTTTACGTACCACCAGGTTTAACATTAAAAAATTCTACGTGGTGCCCACATTGCGTTTATGTGTTTTGTACGGATCTCAGAACAAACAGCAACTTTTGCCTTATAAAACATTAAGAGACTGGTTTTTATAACCGAAGTGGAGAGTGTTTACAGCGCGGTACGCACTGAGTCCTTATATAAAACAGATACGCTTCGTCTTTAAAGGGTTAATCAGGCACAGGGATACAACCCTTTCCTCATTGCAAGACTGCCATGGCCCTACTCATTTAACATACCGCCAGACTTCTGTTGGAGCAGGCTGTCACACAATCAGGCTAGCATGATGCCACAGAGCATTACCAGTTTTGTCCCCCCCCCCCCCGTTTTACTGTGTTGATATGAAATACGTGTCGATTGATGGTGATTAAAGCCTAGGTCTATAAGATAATAATGCTTAAAGCCAAAGGCCAACAGCTTGTTTTAAACGGATCTAAACTAGCATCATAACATGATCAGTCCCAGCAGAACAGCGTTTGTCAGTTGTCGTTCGGTCGTCTCGATGTAAATCAAACAGATAAATAATCGCAGTTACGATCACAGGCAGAATAGGGCAACAATAAACGGCAAAGGAATGTACGGGTATGATTCATTCTGTTTTACCATGTCGACTTTCGGAAAAAAGAATTGCAACCCTTATTTCTTCTATTTGTCTAGTTGTGTTCATCATTGGAACATTTACTGCGTAACGCAGGTATGAAACATGTCTAGACCTCTGGCATATACGAACATAAAAATTATATTAGTTTATTAAACATATAAATATTAATATATTAATATAATACAATTTTTGGACTAGAGACGCGGATGGAACAGAAGCATATATTAATTGATATCCCTTCATACATCATTAAACATTTCAGATCGAAAACTGCATGAGCAGGACAATTTAGTGCTGGATGATTTCATAATTTGCAAAAAAGCATAAAAGCCTTCACATGTCTTACTCCTCTTCGCATCTTCACCTTAAGCGGAGTGATATAAATCTGTTGTAGTTGTTCCAGGATTTAGTTTTCGGCAAGGGGTTTTCGTAGCTGAACCACCCGCCTTTATCATTAGACACGTGTACACCCAAAATGTTATAGATTTTAATGAGATACATTTTAAAACATACTTCGATTCCTTTACGATTAGCCCTCTTAGACAATAACGTAGCTTCGAATTTAACTTCATGTAACACTCATATTAGACCGGTACGGACTAAAATGAAATTCGTTCGACAAATTTTAGTCCATAGGCTACTAGAACCTGTAATATCATTGCAATTTGTGTTGAAATTTTGGAAATAATAGGCCTCCATCAAGACGGAGGGACAAACACTTTCTTCTTACTACGCGTTCAGTTTTGCACTTCGTGCGAAGAATGTAAATACGACAATCTTCTTCCTTTAACAAGGAACGTCTGAGGACTTTTTTACGTTAATTCGTATTCCGGTAATGACCGACATTGCTACACACCTTAACATCAGAAAAAGGCGTCTGATTTTCTTCTACCACATAGTGACATGGAACTTGGTTTTAACACTTTCAGGTCTAGATTTAAAGTTCAGGGACTCTACATGTCGCCCACAGAGTGTACTCATGTGCCTTTTATGATTACCGCAATAATCAGTGACTACAATCCTGTACACCAGTAAACGACTGTTTTTTTTAACGAAGTCGGTGTGTGTTTACTGTGCGGTAGAAAGTGAATCGTTAAATATAATTCAGGACGGGCAGAGGCACAGGTTTCTCTCGGAGTACTTCGGCTTTCCCCTGCCAGTATCATACTCGTCTTCATATTCTTGCTGCTGTTCTCAGAAGGACAATCCGGCGAAGCCTCACAAACTTCTAAACAAATAATTGATTTCCGGAAATCGGAAGCACTGGAAAGAAACTACTGTCGTTTCATTTAGTCAGAAATACGAAGGTTGAGGACGAGGAATTTGTCGAATTCCACCTACGCGGTCCACCAATTCTCCATAGTTATTTTCATCATCACGCTATGCTTATCAGAAATACAAGAGGGTGCAAAGCCATGGAACCTTCAAAATAAAGCAACGACAGCCATCCGGGAAATAAAGCTTCCTTTTAGTTAAAAGGGGTGGGGGGTGGGGACTGGACGCCAAGACAGACTGAAATGGCTGTCAGCAGTAAAATGACTTGTTCTCAGCCCTCGGGGAATTACAACCGCTGTAAATACAGTGACAACAGTAGGGACAGACATCGCGCAACATTATGTGCAGCCAATGCGTTTATAATAGAGAGCAATCAATCAAAATCGTCTTTTTTCCGCTAGGCACAGCTTAGCTAGTTCTTTGGGCCACAGATTCATTTTGGAAATTTGTTCAAGCATGTGCCGTTTGACATACTGTTTAGCCTGTTTACGTCTATTATGAAGGCTGCAGCTAAAACCAAAAGTAAGGCCAGAATTTTATTTTGGCTTTTAAGTGAACAAAAATAACATACGAATTAAAATGATGTATACTTCTATTCTCACGTAACAAATTATACATTTTGACTAAATATCTGTCAATTCATTTTTGTCATAATCCAGCTATCAGCCGTATCGATATGCAGTAGAATTACGATTCTCTGTGTTCAACTGTATCCAGGGACTGTTATGATGATGATGATAGGTATATGCACATCTCACGAAGCTACGTTTTCGTTACCTGCTTGTCTGCTTACACACACACACACACACACACACACACACACACACACACACACAAACCAAACTTCAAGTTTAGCAACGTAGAGATCGACCCCTATGATGTGCGAACTTGCCGCAAATATCAAATGACGTGGAGAAGCTGCAAACAAAACAACCGAAGGAAGAATTCGGTACCTCTTGCAAATCTCGACAGAAGCACCGGACCATAAATTAAGGTCTTCATGTTTTCACTCATACATTTTAGGCAAGATACTGCGGCCACTCTCTAGTTAATATTTTCAGTCGACCACACAAACTGCCTTGTCTCATCCGTTGGCCACTTGCAGTTTATACAGAGTAAAGCAATCTGCAAATACGCAGCTCTAAGATCGAGGTACTTCCGTACATGTTTTGCTTTGTTTGGCTGGTCAAAATATTTTAGCATTTTATGAACATCCAAGATGTATCACCGCCTTCACAACATACCGTCACTACTTCTATGCAGAACCAGTCGAATCAAGACAACGCCCCCACACCCTCTCTTTAACATCCCATTTCAACATTATCCTCCCACCTACACCTATGCTTCACGTTATCTATTCAATTTCAGGTTTACAAACCAAAACTCTGCAGGCCTATGCATTTCTCACCTCCATATGCTTGTTACACGTCCCGCCCATCCAGGCTCCGTTGAGTTCACCTTCGTAATGACACCACGTGACGCGCAAAGTATCAGACCTCTAGCTCCATATTAGGCCAAAGTGACATATTCCACACCGTTATTTACTCCTTCTTAGGTCCGAACATTCTCTTCGGCACTTTGTTCACAAACACCCTCAGTCAAACGGTCTACTTACTTATGACCTTCCAAGTTTCCACCAGTCACACAAATCTAAAATTGGTCAGTGTTGACTGGTCAGTAAATAGATTTTAATCAAATTCTACCCGTCGTTTATCTCACAATACTGTCAGTAACTCACAGCTCTATACAGCATAGTGTCGACCTCAGCGCACACTTTCGTATTGTTAATTACAGATGCCGTACAGGCATTTTCCATTCAAACGAAACAATTAAAAGCCAGGCTATGATGACAGCCGGGAGATGTGTCTATCATGCGGTCCAGTCATGAGGGGTGGTGTGCGGGTGGAGGAAGAAGGAAGGTCTTGTCGCTGCTATGCCCGGGCAGCTGACGTCTTCTGACCCGACCCGAATGAACGTGCCACACTGCCACGGACTGATCGATCCGAACGAAGCAAAGTGATGGACAGCAAGAAGCGCGCTTCAGATGTCAGTCCACCGCACCAAGAGAGGAGCTAGTCTCGCCGGCGATGGAAGCACAACTCCCGGCAACCCGCCTTTAACCGGATCCACACTCTACGTCGCTAGCACCGTCCCCTCAGCACACTACGACTTCATCTCAAAGGCGTCAGAGGAGGCGAGATTACGATAAATCAGTTACGAACACCAAATTTTGGGAAGAAAGAGCAAGTCTACTTATGTCCTGTGCTTCAATCTATAGTCCTGGGAGGACAGCGCCATGGAACACATTCCTCCACGCGTGAAAAAAATTCTCCGCGTTTGATGGAATCCCAAGGTTTATTATAGTATTCACAAAAACCCGCCACTGGTTCTTATTCTGGGCCAAATTAATCTACACAACAACAAACATAAATAAATAATTACAAAATGTATTGATCCACTTTCGTCCATACTTGCCATTTGTACACATTCACATTACTTCAAATCTGACAGCTATAACAGCGACGCTTCTTCCAGCTTCAAGGCCCAGCATTAGGTTTAGTGACAACAGCCTCGCTTCCATCTCACAAGTACAGAGCCTTATCGTGCTCGTATAACTGGCGGTTGATACCTGTTAAGAGGTACGATATCCATATCCCACTTTCTTCGGCGACTCGTAAGGGAACATAAAAGAATTTAGAGGGTAGGGACACAAGTACGGACAGCCACAAAGAAATTATGATAGGAGTGCCACAACATTTCCTTATAAAATAAGAAAAATATGCTAAGATCCAAATTTTGTAGAAAAGATTCATGTATCAGTTAGGCCACATTACTGTCTTAAATGCTGTCACAGAGAGTTTTGGTAAGACGTGACCTTTCTTCTCCCTCTTCCTCTACAAAGAATATGTTTCTGGTTTACAGCCCTCTTCTGACCTCTTGATTTTGAGGTGTCCCTTAACGTTACTTTCAGCAGGTATCTACGGAACCTGAGTCCTGCAGATTATATTAAATTACTTTATACATTTGGGGGGCCGCGGTGGCGCACTTGGTTGAGGCACTGCGCTACAAGCCGGAAGGTCGCGGGTGTGATTCCCGAAGATGTCATTGAAACTTTTCATTGACATAATCCTTTCGGTCGCAATATGGCCATGGGGTCGACTCAGCCTCTAGCAGAAATGAGTACCAGGGATAATTCCTGGGGAGTACAGACGACCGGTGCGCAGGGTCGACAACCATGAGACCTTGAAGTGACTACTGTCTTGAAATCTCGGAGCCTCAACCTCCTAGAAGCCTAAGGGCCTGTCCAGGCCTGTAATGGAATAGCTTTACCTTTACTTTTACTTTATACACTTACAATGGTATATCAAAAATTAATTTTGACAGAAATGTGTTATTAGAAGTCTAAATCAATTACAATATTGCATTTGATAACAAGATCCACAACTCAGTTAAGCTATGAAACTTTCTTCAAATTTCTACGAACCACATTTTGTAAGAAAACTATATTAATGTTATCCCAGATAGTTAAATAAGACTACGCAGGGTTGAACATCTAAACCTCCCCTGTAATTGCGGTCGTACCCCGTAATACTTCATAGACAATTTTTCAAATCACTTACTGTAGAATGTTCTAATGGCGAGAAAGCCTGCCGAAGACTAGCACTGTTTCTGTACACTGAAAAATTTTTGATGAAATGCTTTCCTCAAGAACAATGCTGTTCATGGCCTACACATCAGCAACTCTAACATTTTCATTATCTACATGTGAAAAATTAATAAATTGTTCACACATTTCAGCTAATGCCCACATATTTCAAGCTCATAATGTTCTCAACATAAAAACGAGACACATTTATTTAAATAATCGTGTCTGCAGTAGACAAAGTCAATGCCTTCCTCGTTCTCTGAAATAAAATATAGTAAGTTCCAGCGCTGTCAAAAACACCGTGTACTGCCAGTAAGGTTAAGTTCATTGTCGTTCTCTGATTAAGATTCAAAATTTCTAAATATTCAGTAAATGTCAATCAATTCAGTGTCTTATCCTCTGAAACAATAGCTAGAGAAACCCGTTTCGTTTTAGCAAAGTTCTGTTACTGCCAACACATTCAGAACCGTCGTCACTCACTGAATTAATGTATGAATAGAAGGTTCAAAACGTGCAGACACTGTCAATAAATTTCCAGTCCTATTCCGCATAAAATCGATAGTGGTAAAAATCCCCCTACCCGAAAATCATCTGTGAATAACTGCAGTGATGTCAACATTCAGGAACAGACCAGGTTTCAGTTACTGCCGATATGAAAGCACAGCTTTTCTTGGTTTCCACTACTGTCAACAATTTATTATCAAGACTCCGTAACTGAAGGCTGTCTGTTACTTTATTGCAGACCAGCTATTCTCCATAAATTCAGCGCTGTCGTCATTCCCTGGTGCAACAAATTAAGGCACAGAATCTTCAGTGACAAGCTACTGCCAATAGACTAAACGCCATTTTCTCCGAACACTGTAACAAAACTACATTCTTTGTAAACTTCACTTACTGCCAGTAGATTAGACGCCCTCTTCTCCTTATGAACAAAGCAACATTTAATTTTCGCTCTTCTGGGATATTACACAACCTAACGGACCATCTTCAAGGGACCGAGAGATTGTCCCGAAACTTCAGTAAATAACTACCAATCTACGCTGCGTAACATCCCACAAATACAAAAATCTAACTTACACCACGGCGGAAGCCTGAAATCACGCAAAGCAACATTTTTTACAAATTTTATCTACTGTCAGTAGATTAAACAATCTCCTTGTCCCCCGAAAACAGTACACAAAATTATATGCTTTTAATATGTTATCTACTGCGAATAGATTAAACGCTTTCTTTTCCTTCCGAATACAGCAAATTTTTTTTTTACAAACTTCCCTGCCGCCAATAGCCCAAATGTTCTCCTTGTCCTCCAAACACAAAACACGATTAGACATTAAAAAACTCTATTAAAAGCTCTCTTTCTCTTCCGGACACAGTAAACAAACTACATATCGTACAGACTTTACCTAATATCAACAGATTAAATGCACCCATCTTCCTCTCAACACTACATTTTTACAAACTTCAGGTACAGACAATAGATTAAAAAGATTTTCAGAACGGTCAACTACTACCAGCAGATTAAATGCAACTGTCTTTTTTTTCACAAAACCGAAAGGTTATTGTTTTTAAAATCTCACTTATGACAAATAAATTCAAAACTGTCATCCTCTAAAAGCAATAAATGCAAATTTTCACAAACACAGACGCCCGAATTTATACTAAGGCTCGCTATTTTCATCTTCTGTCACAGACGTTAACATCTTGAATTGATTCATACTAGCGTCTACTTGGTACATAATATTTATCCTATCAAGGACGAAACGTAACCCGTTATATTGAAAGATCAATTCGTACCGCGCAGTAAACACTTGCTATCTCGATTATAGAAACCCAACTAAAATTCGCTGTTTGTTCTGAGATACATACAAAATATAAAAATACACTGTGGGCAGAATGCAGAATTTTTAGGCGCGTTCGCAAAATTGGGAAAAGCGGCTATTAGCTTCTTCATGCACGCCTGTCTGTCTGTCCGTCCGTCCGTCCGTCCGTCTGTCTGTCCGTCCGTCCGTCCGTCTGTCTGTCCGTCCGTCCGTATGCAACAACTCGGCTCCCATGCCACGGGTCTTTATGGACTGTGTTATTTGAGTCGTTTTCGAAACCTTGTCCAAAAAATTAAAGTTTCATTAAAATCTGACAAGAATAACGGCTAGTTTATATGAATACCTATACACATTTATGATAACATCTCGATGAATTCTTCTCAGGATGAAAAATGTTTCAGGCAGAAATTGTAGAGAAAATGAAAACACACATTTTATATTCAATATACTTTTTTCCGATAATCGTGCCTTTTATGATATAGCGTGGAAAAATAAAGTAAGAGCCGGACAGGCCACAGATGAGACGGCGCATGCGCTTTGCATGCAGGATAACTGAGAATACAAACACACAGTCAGAATACGTAATACTTATTGCTCTTCCACGACAAAAGTGTTTACGCAAACATGTCTGAATACTACGTTATACGTACATTTGCTCTCTTGTTGAAGGTTAAAACTGGTGGTACCTGCAGTAACCGTCAGCTTTTAAAATGATAAATAAATGCCATGAAACACACTTGTTAAACGTAAAACAACTCCTGTTTTTTCAGAACTCCGACACGTTTCGGTTAATCGTTCAACCACCATCGGGAAGACAAACAATACATACATACAGAAGGTACAAATACCTACAGAATTATTAAGGCCTATGCACGTTGTACACAATACACATTGTTTAACCTTTTAAAGCCTAGCGGTAACTTTACATACCACCAGGTTTAACATTAAAACATTCTACGTGGTGCCCACATTGCGTTTATGTGTTTTGTACGGATCTCAGAACAAACAGCAAGTTTTGCCTTATAAAACATTAAGAGATTGGTTTTTATAACCGAAGTGGAGAGTGTTTACAGCGCGGTACGCACTGAGTCCGTATATAAAACAGACACGCTTCGTCTTTAAAGGGTTAAAAATAAAATTGTAATGTAGGATACATATGCCTAAATGGCAAAATACGGATTTTGCAGCTTTTAAACTTTTTTGTATTGATGAGTTTCAGCGAAGTTTAAGTATTCCTAGTTCTAAAGCAAAGTTAATCGAAAATTTATAAGCTACGTTGAAAATCCTAAATACAAAATAAAAATGTAAAAATTGTAAAATACATACTTCGCCACAGAGGAATACCCTATGAACTACAGATTACAATTGTATTTTTAAACAATGTGTATCAAGTACAGCCTAAACGTACGCAAGTTAATAATTCTGTGTGTGAACTTGTATGTGTTGCTGATTACGGTTAAGGAATTAAGCGAAACACGTCGGAAATGTGACACATTTTATAAGCGTGCTTGGACGGTATAATATTAGATGTCAAAATGTTGGCAGCAGACTACTTCCCGGCTCTCATTTTTATGTCAATCTTAAATTAGCCGTAAAATATCCGGTAAACTCGCACATGGAAATAAATGATAAGATCACATCAATTAAATAATCTAAGGCGATTAAAATTTTGACATTGTATTTTTATTACTGGCTCTTTTATGTGAAGGGCTAACCTCACAAAATTATCTTTACTTCAATAATTGCGGCAATGCAAAATGTTAATTATTATTACTACTATTATTTGTTGATTATTTTTCATTTTAAAAGGATTTGGGATGACAAACGAGTTTTCAACTTTGGGAGTAGGACTTGACACAATGTCTAAAGCACAAGGAGACCGTAACTCATATCGCAACACAATTTAATCAGACATCCAAGTTGTGTACGCTAATGCACAAAGAACTGATCAACCAAATAATAGGCTATCTACGTTCGCAGATGCAGTGCTGTAAAACCTCTTTATATCTGCCTGAATATTCCGAATCTGAAAACATTTGATTCTTTAGAATCTGTAGATCATGCCCAGAATCATCTGGATCATGTGTAACAAATTTCAAATGAATTATTTCTATAAAAGCAACTCATTTTATTTCCGCCCGAACAACTGCAGGCGACTGCGCAGGGCTCTCTTATGAATTTAGGTGTCATGCACAGTAACTGCATAACCCTATCTAAACTCACGGATCACTTGTGTAATTTCTATAAGAACAGTGCACAAACTAAACGCAAAATGGAGAGGCAGCGACTGTTTTTCTGTTATAGGTTTCATCTCCGAAATTTCTCAATGAATTTTCATTAAATTTTGCAATCTATACTAAAATTAAGAGTATTTTACATATATATATATGTGTGTGTGTATATATATATATACACATATATATATACATATATATTCACTGACTCGGCAATCTATAACGCACACTTTCACATGAAGCTGAAGACGAACTAAAACTGATTTAAGCACAAATGGCCAAAAATAGAGACGGGTCTAATATCTCTTCAATAACTACACCATTTGCTTCTGTGAACCCAAAGATCTGAGTATGCGAAGTGACAACTGTATTATAATTAAGTACATAACTTTGAAATTGCTTGTGCAGTAAATGAATATCAAGCCATCGCGGCAAGAAGACTAATAAAGAAAGGATTAGAAAAATACGCGTACTGTAAATTGGAGTATCTTTCCATTCTTGCTCACAGATGCTACACCTAAGACAAACTATTTTAAACTACTTAACCACCTTAACCTGTGACTTATCCTAATTCGTTTTGGTACAGTTATTAGCCCAAAACAAACCATTAAAACGCGGTATATTAAAGATTGGTTTTCCTACAGACGTACCGATCTACTTAAGCCTTAATCTAAATAAATATCTAACTACAAACTTCTGCACAGTCGAAACACGAAAACGATACATGAAAATATGCTGGAATTTAAACAAATTCCAGTTTGTTCGACATACATTTGTTGATCTTTTACAGAGTGTTGTTTTGGAAGGGAATGTTAAGTTTTTTGTGTCGCTGCTTAGAAACAGAGACTGGGTGTGAAAGAACGGACAGTGTCAGCAGAGATGGATGGGTCCTGCGAACACAAAGACATCCCGTGACACTTGATTGGCACACACCGAAAGGAAATCTCACTATGCAGCTGAGTGATTGATAGATTCGAAACAACAAGCGAAGACTTTTAGAGAGGCAGATGGCAAGCAGAGACTACCAACAAAGAATGGCCTTCTGTTAAGGCTGCAAAGTGTCCCTTCATTATATATGTTACAGAATTATGGTAAATGTTCCATTAAAAAGGCTAACCTAAGATACCAGCATGGGACTGGTAAATACTGCAGCCGGGTACTGAAAAAGAAATTGTAAATACAGGACAGGAGTCGAAAATTCCAGTCTTCTACGATGTGATTCCTTGTGGTTTGGTATGTACCTGCCAATAAGTCGGAGGAGCGTGATGCCTCCGTTTTCAGGGTACGCATTCTTCGTAAACCGTCCTGCAGATAGAGGCAGCGTGATCCTGTGAAACGGTTTACCTACATACCAATCCACACGGCGTCATTGCCCAGAAGACTTAAATCTTCATCAGCACCGCTGTGAGAACCTCAGCTCTCTGATATGAATTTTTGTGACCTAGTGTCATATAAATACTGACCGAATGACAACAAAGACGTACACAGCTGCCAGCCTGTCATAAGTAGCCGGGTAGGCGTACTAGCACAAAAACTGTACAGAGTCCTCAAGAAAAAATGCTGTAGTTTTAAGTGAAGGTAACAAAGGTGGCGTAACAGAGTTTATCGTCAGCCAGTGATATACCACATCAGGTTTAAGAACAGCTTTTTCGGAAAGACACTTATGAAACACTAGCTGTGACTGAGTAAAGTTTGGAAATTTATTCTGCAAAAGGGAATTTGATGCGAAGGCTTCACACACGGAATCCACTTTTATGCGAATATACGTTCTCGTGTTTTCTTAGTGTAGTAACTGTGATATTAGAACCAGTCCTAAAATGCAGTACATCAATAAATACACAAGGTTAAATCTTACAGTCTTTTTTTATTATCTTGTATATAAGTTTGAGTCCCAATTAGGTAGACCTAGCTAGTTCTAACATATAAACTGTACACAGAACGACAGTCTAAATTAGTAACCACGCACTAGGACATAAATGATAAATACTCGTTGATAACTTATCACGAAGACGAAATGAGTACTACTACTAAAATACGCAATCTTCACTTTTCAAATATGACGTCGGTTGCAACACCTTATTTGCAACCACTGGCCAGGTCTCAAATAGTACCTGAGCGGTAAATCAGCTACAAAAATTGCCATAGAGGCAAGGCTTCACACACTACCCAGACACTAGTAAACAGAGTGCAACTAATGGCAAGGTTTCACACAGTACCCAGACACTAGTAAACAGAGTGCAACTAATGGCAAGGTTTCACACAGTACCCAGACACTAGTAAACAGAGTGCAAATAGTAGCAAAGTCTCACACAGGAGCTAGACAATAATACAGAAACTGTAAATAACGACAAGGTCTCAGACAGTAGCCAGACACTAATCAAGAAACTGTAAATAGTGGCAAGGTATGAGACAGTAGCCAGACAGTAATAAAGAAAGTGTAAATAATGACAAGCCCTCAGACAGTAGCTAGACACTAACCAAGAAACTATAAATAGTGGCAAGGTCGCACACAGTAGACAGACAATAATACAGAAACTATAAATAACGACCAGGTTTCGCACAGCAGCCAGGCATTAATAAGGAAATAGTGGTAAGGTCTCATAATGTAGGCAAACACATGTCAAGACACTAAGTGCCAGTGACTCAATATGCCGCCTGTATTGTTCTGTTAGCCGACGATTCCGATAATAGACCTGCCAAAACTACGCAGAAGAATATAAATTTCAAATTGTTTTATGAATACTAAATTAACAAACACATGTCCAAATCCAATTATGCCTCAATATTGCGATCTTCTGGGTTGAGAAATTCTGTAGGCTCGTAGAGGGGTACCAACGTTTCGGTCGAACCTGCTCTCTTTATTGTCTCTGTATTATGATTCTTCCAAGGCGTTAGCGCCTGTCAACCAAACTAGTGTCACAACCCGGAAGACTGCAATCTTGATACTGACAACCGCGAGAACATCAAATATCTCAAAAGCTTACAGCATTAAAATCACTTTAATATCACATTAAATGCCAAGACAGTGGCACCATCTGCAGTCGGACACTAAAAATAAAAATCTTAACAGAACCTGACGATATTCTCCAAATATTTACAATGTTTTAATCCTTAAGTTGGTCCCATGACATATACTTCCACTACATGCTTCAGTGCCACTGTTGTAAGGTCATTGTTTCTCATCTTCCACTATGTACAACGCTTTGAGCCACTCTCATTTTGGCGCTAAAGATACGCGACAAACAGGCCTACAGGTTGACTACTACATTCTTTCAGTTACGTGAAGGTGGAAGCGTATACGGACCCACGACTTTTCCGTCGGAGAACGTAGTGTCTTCCGAACGTGCAGCATTTAAAGTAATAAATATTACGATTCATGTCTTCTGGGATATTACCGTTAATAGTTACCGATGTTTCGGAGGCAATACGCTTCTCAGAAACATCGGTAATTATTTACCAGTCTACAAAGCATAACATCCCACAAAAATGAAATCTTTAGTAACACCGCTGGAAGAATCTCAAATCTAGCTTTTACTGGGTAATTAGCACAGGTTATGCTGGGGTGCTTTAGATCTGTTTTGTTCCCGTCAGTGTTCGTTTTAATTAGGCCTATCTATTAATATTCATCATCATACAGACTTATTTTGTTGTCTGATGATGGACAATCATAACCCTCATATAGACGTCTGCCAAATTAATAGCTTCGAATTAAAATATGTATACCCCTTCATTAAACATACAGTTAATAGTTTAAAGCGCAGTACCAAGTGCTGCAACATTACATCTCTGAGTTTGCCAACACTGTGTACTTTATGCGTTTCCTATAGTTATCAGAATAAAGAGAGAATTTCCGCAGGCGGCATTTACTCGTTGGTCTTTGCAATGCAGGCGCAGTGTTTTCTACGATGAGGGTAATGGTTTTTTTGTACATTATTTACATGAATTTCATACTTCGAATAGTTAAGCTCCAAACTGAAAATATCGTACACTTTGCAGAGAGATAGTGATGCTTTGTCGAAATTTATAAATACCCAGTGAAAAATACTTTGCTTCAGACTACATAATAAAAATACCCTACTAACCTCTAAAAGTACCTTGTAAAATAAAAACATCCTACGATTCCCATATTATTGTAAAATACCAAATTAGAAGTGTTTTTATCTTCTATAAAACATCTTGCCAAAGTTACAAATTCAAATACCTTGATCGTTTCCGCCAAACTGGCATGAAAACGCCTTTTCAAACGCTGAATTCAAAACAACCTCCAGTTTGCAGCACACTTTGCAACGTGTACGACCTGTCGCCACGTGTGTCGGAACACGCGCCCAGTCGTGGTTTAAACCCAGGCCTCCCTTCACTTCACCGCGAACCAAAACATCGACCTGCGCTAAGTACGCCTACTAGTGGCGGTACGTAGCTTCCCGTGTACCAGCGCATGGTTGGCCCATGTGCGTTGTAGGAAACCGATCCCATAATCATTAAATTTAAAGGACATGCTATGAGCAGTACTGATTGTGATGAAAGGGTAGAACATGATGCTGAATCATCACCACATCACACAATAGACGACCATAAAGATCATAACATTATTAAAACACGCTATTTAACGTTCTACTGTAACCAGTACTAACCTTACTTCTGTTCATCTTGGTGTATTTATGGCCACAGATATTGTCAGAATTACAATTTAAACCCCTCAAACATACCACAAATTCTTACAGGGATCAGTATCGTTAATTAATGTTTTATGTTTCATTCAATGTGCTCTGGTAATATGATATAGCAATATTAAACTTTCGTTTTGATGAAATGCACGGATTTGTTAACGCGACCCCAACTACCCTCGGGTCATGAAGGACGGACCAGCTGCACAGAACGAGCGACTCAGCCCTTAATCTACATCAGCCAGTATAACCCGGGAACAACAATGCAAAGATAAAATTCCGTGAACGTAGTTGTTAATGAAGACAAACACTTCACAACCCTCCTTTTGAGTCGAGTATTTGAAATCTCCTGACGCAGTGTTGTGTAACACAAACAGAAACAAACAAAATAACAACACAGCCCCAGTATGGTGAAGGGGGAAAACAAGGAGGAAACCTCCCTCGTCAGTGTCGTAACGTGCCTCTTTCGTCTCTTTCACCCGCGCACTGCTGTCACTCACTCAGCTGTCACTCACGTCAGCTAGCAAAAACACGAGCGCACGCCTCGAAAAATCGAAACTCTCCTCAAAGCTATGTACAGTCATGCACATGTAATACTTACATTTCATTCGCTTGGGGCAATCCTGTTTCCTTCGTGGCATTGCTTGCTTGGGGAACCGCAGCGACAGTACTGGTGGTACCAGGTGATGGCCAGGTCCAAAACGACAACAGCGTCCAGGCGATGTCAGGTATCGGAAAGAATAAGTAAGCTACAAACGTGATACGGTCATTTCATCTTCTTCACTATATAGCACGACCACACCACACACAAAACTAAAGCCAACTGTAGGTCGGATAATTCTTCGTCGGTTTCTTTATCTCCCTTTTCACTGTCGTTTGTCCACCGCACTTGTGAACGCCTGTGTGACATCACTTAGCACTAAGTTGTCATCGTCAACACCAAGACAACATGCTGTGGAAGCTAGATATATATTCTGTGGCTGTCGGTCGCGCTGGATGCACGGCATCTTATGTCCACTGGACACACAATCCGCGCAATATTTCTCGTTCTTGAATAACACCAATTAACTGAAAACGTAGTGTTACAAACACCGTGCCAAACCTGCTCACTGCATTCACAGACACTGCACTGTCATTCTTACAAGTGTTTTGTCAAATACCGCAACTCTTCTCTTTTCAGGGCGTCCATTAGCTCAAGTCTGTAGCACAATCAGATCATAGAAACCCACACGTAAGTAGAACAATTTGACTGTAGAAATGTCAAATGCGACAACTGAGTGAAGTTTGATGCGACGAAGACGAGCAGTCAGCCAGCAACGAGAGACACCGACTGACTGACTGACTGACTGCGTGACAACCCGCCTGCCCTCTCCACCGGCACTGGTACGGTAGACACATAGACGCGGCGCAATCACCAGCCACTCCGTGGTCCGGTCGCCGCTCGGGGTCTGTCGACTCGATCTCTCTCACCGCCTGTCAACTCCTCGTCACCGAGGATACCGAAAATCTAAACGAGCCAGCTACAGTACAAGCAAACCTCATGGGCTCGGACATGACGTCATGACAGGAAGGCGGGACTTCATAGATTGCCGCCCACTTCACCCCACTACGATGCAGTGTGGTACTTGGAACACGAGACTTGGTGCTTGAAACGGTGGTTACAGAGGTACGAGAAAGACTGACTTGAGACGTGGATTGTTTTCTGCTATCTTCAAGGTATTTGAGTAGTTTTCGCTGCAAAGGTCAGTAATTACCTTATTCTATATACATTTATAAATCTCTATAGCATATTAGTTTATCCTTATATCTCCACACTTGTGTACAACCAACGAATGTAATGTGTGACATTCACAGCACACATCGCTCGGCATCCATTTTGACCACCGTACAAAAACATAGCCTCGCTGCAGACGCCAAGAATTGCGTGTGGCTAATATTGCGTTCGTCATTGAATAGACAAAGATACGACGTACGAAGCTCTCAGTAAAGTATTCTGAACTACTTCTGACAGCGTGTAGGGTCAAACATATTGTCTTTCATTTAATTAACCTTCAGTTTATCGTTATACAACGGGGAAGGGTCGCCACTTGTTACGAACCCCGAGCGAGACTATACAGTTGGAAAGAGTTGTTGCTAGGTGTCAGCACGAGTCGAGTGGCGCACTCGTGTCGTTCCGGGAAGATATCAATTAACCAATCACGATGCATCGTATACGGTGGCAGCTAATGGCGGAAATTAGAAAACGCGGTATCGCGGATTTCTGCCGAAACTGCACAAGCTGGAATAAATACAAACAGTTCTGTTCCGTCACATGCCGACGATATGGAGGATTTATCCATACCTAAACATAATTAATCACCTAGCTCTTGATCCTTTATTAATTTTGATACTTTTGGTAAGCCTTTGAACCCTCTTTTATGTTTGTTACAATATGTTCAGTTGAAACTCAAGTCATAAAATAAAATGTCCCACGAAGCACTATTATTCAGTATAATATATTCGGTAACAAATTTGTACTTTTTCGTACATTGCAGCTACAGCGGAACTATGGCAATCTTGATCAAACTTGCAACTTCATATCATATTTACACTTGCACAGTGCCATCCTTTGATACCTCGGTCTCCCAAGGGGAGGTTCTCCAAGAGATTTCTTTACCAACATTTCTATTCATTTATTATTCCCCAGTCTAGTCACATAATGTAGGCTGTCTTCCCGGATTTCACAAGCAATGCTAGGCGACCAGTCATCTCCACAAAACTCATTTTTGCATTCAAGTTTGCTCTACGGTGTGAAGTATAGTTCGTAATGTGAAATGTGCGGGATTTCTGCTCCTCCCTCTTGGATGACGTCCTGAAATCGAAAGGTGAATTTCAACAGCACATCTTGTAAAATTTCTGTTCAGATTGATAACATCTACCGTGCTACAGCTAGTGCCGAACACCTTACCCTCGCAATATATCTCCATGGGCAAAAGTGTCATGGATTCAAATCTGGTGAAAAAGATTCGATAAATAAAAATACCTTTCATCCTGCAATGTGTTATTTTTGTATAAGTTATGCATTTCAAACACGAAAACCCACGTCGTCTGCCGTGTGACGCTGCATCGTTTGGTGGCTCTATGAAACTTAGCGGTGGTGGGCACAAATCGATGCGAGAAGTTATAGGACTTACATAGTGGACACCTTGATTACTGGAATTACAGAAATGTACAGGGAAGTTGATTACTAAAGCTGAAACTTATTAATTTATGATTCCTCCTAGTGTCAGCATGTGAAATAGATCAGTGGATTCCGACGTTTTAGATTATGAGGAAACATTCTCAAATACAACACCATTAAGCTCCCCCCCCCCACGTGCCAATATTCGTATTCTAGGCTACGTTAATTCAGGATAAACACAGTGGCAAAAACTGTTATGAAATTACGGTAGTAGCTGAATTCACATTTTAGATCCATTTTGACATTATTTTCTCCCTGCATTTGATTGAATTAAATTTTTTGTTTATGACACCAACATATGCACCTTCGATATGTACAATCTTATAACGCGCCTGCATATTTTGGCGTCACACCATCCTAAGGGAGTACCATGTAAAGTGTTACTGTCGGGTGACTGTCACCCTTTACACGGAACTCACCACACGTCATACAGTGACAAGATCCATAAGGCATGGAAGATAAATTATATGTTTGTATACAAAGAGAACTACAGCGTGTCCACATGCAGCTTCTTAACTATGTTTAATGAAAACGCTTTAATAAATATTACTGTTTTATTGTTCTAATGTATTAGACATTTTAAAAAATACTATTTTAATCACAGTTCGTGAAACAAGGTTAACATTAGCTGCAACAATATTGTGATGTCATACGAATTACTTTTGTAACCTATTATATTTTAATAAGTTTTAAATTTTAGTATAGAGCTCCCTGAGGATGGCGTAAGTGACGCCGAAACATATAAGAGCGATATAAGATTGTCTTTTTATATTTCAAAGGCGCACTTGTTGCTGTTATGAAAAAAACTATTTAATTCATCCGACACAGACACGTGAAAAATAGTAGTACATACTGGGCACATATTGTTTGGTCAGTCTACAAAATGTATAGCCTATTCTCCGACCCCTTGGAATAAGCCCGGCTGCCCCCTGGTGGGGGGGGGGGGGGGGGCGCAGACCACAGATTGGGAACCATTGGACTGCGTGCTTGAAATAGGCTTCGTTAGTTCGTCCCAGTCCTCCATTCTTAGTGGTCTACCATTAAACAGCACTGTAAGCGTGGTTTCGCGCACACATCTGTAGTTTCCTTTATTGTTACCCAGTAGGCCTAAGACTAGTCACGGGCCTAGCCTGTTAGTTGTAATCAATACCGCGAAGAGTGACAGCATTGTCTGGATTGGAACATTGATTTGTATGTACAGTAAATTAATATTAAGGCATATGGTATCCCAAATGGCAGGGAAATGAAAGCCTATGTAGGCGAGATCTAGATTCATGCATCTTTATCCGTCGCTAGCATGGCTAGTGAGGAATGTGCCTGTACTCGTGTAAGGCATTACACTGATGATAGGGTTCTACAGTATGCCTGTAGCTGCTGTAGTTCCCACTCTGGATAACAAGAAATAAACGGCTGCTGGAGTATGTACATTTTCGCAGTGCGTCCTTTGAGGTATCATATCCCTCATCTGGCATGATATTCATTTATTGCGGACACGAAACTATAGTTTACGGAGCGAGAGATTCAACATGTTATAATTAGTTAATTAATTTTATTATACTGTATTGGACATGCACAAGTATGGACTGCAGACAGTACTGAAGTCACACTGCGTAGAAGAACAAAGTATTCCTTTTATCCAATTGTTTAAATGATCATGTGCCCCTAATTAAGTCATGTTTCAAACAACAGTTTGGATCTGAACGGAATCTACATTTTGGGTGACGCAACGGTAGTTTGAAAGATGCGCTATTGATGAGGAACTTTATAAATTTATAAGTCAATTTGTGATTTTTATAAAGTCAAGATCAGATTTACATTAGACCACCACGAATCGACATGAATTTTCCCCTACATTGTTTAACCTAGACTGCAATTTCAAACATCGTCAATATCTTTTGAGCTGGTAAGAGATATAGCTCTCTCTCATTTGAAAAATATATTTATATTTTCAACCAGTGACTATAAAGGCCAGTAACACAGTGTAACCCCAATCCCAATGGCCGCGCGGTCTAGGGCGTGGGTCTACTGCAGCTCGCTTGCTGGGATTGCCGTTTCGAATCCCGCCGGACGCATGGATGTCTGTCTCTTGTGAGTGTTGTGTGTGTGTGTTGTCGGGTAGATGTTTCTGCGAGGGGCCGATCACTCGTTCAGAGGATCTTGAAACCTCAACGATGAGGAAGCCTAGGCCTTCTAGGGCTATCGGGTCATAGACAAGAAGACACATTGTAACCCGCTAAGTACTCGCTCGTAAAATATGTGGGTCTCTAGGGTCCTTGATTAAACATAGAGAAAGCAGTGCATTTTATAGGATACTTTAATTTGTAGTGAATCTATCTCTCCCTCCCCCCCCCTCTCTCTCTCTCTATAAATATATTCTTGTTATAGACATATTTACGTAGAGTAGACGACTGCAGTCAGGCCGGATACTGCCCTCCCGCCAGTAAGTCGCTCTGTGTAGGGCCGAGGCAGTTAGCGCGTAGGTCTTCTTGGCACTTACGCTATAGATGGCGCAGCAGCATAAGAGCTTTGGGAGCAGTCCCTTATATTGTTCCAGCTAACGGCCGTGGAAACTGACATTGCCCGCGCAAGTCCTCAGAAAACGAGTACGCATTGTTACAGCAGTCTTGAGATTTTGGCTTTCTTACTCTTATTACAATTTAAAAGGAATTTGTGGGTGGGCCTTTCCCTGCTATAATGCACACTTTCAGCATGAAATAATAGAACTTTGGCACTTGCCGATTCTCTATAATATGGTAAATCTTGTGTAATCGCAGAGTTGAATAAAAGAACGCCATATTTAGTGGATACAATAAACAAACCCATGTTTTATAAGACAAAATATATTTACTCTCCACCGATTTTTATGGGGCCAGTTGTGTAAGGTTAAGAACGATATAAAGGAATTTTTAAAATTTAATGTGTTCCGTGTCCGTGCACTATATTATGCAAAAACTCTAATCACCAACAAATGCGCAAAGAGAGTTTTATCATCAACGTAACACACTCCTACATGTTTCGACTCTGCTGGGTCATCTTCAGGGAGAACTTTTTTGTTATCGTTACACTAAGGTGGCACTTTATAGTTGAGTGAGAATGTGCTGTTGACTGTGTACTGTGTACTCCAAAAACAACACAGTACACAGTCAACAGCACATTCTCACTCAACTATAAAGTGCTACCTTAGTGTAACGATAAAGTTCTCCCTGAGGATAACCCAGCAGGGTCGAAACATGTAGGACTGTGTTACGATTGATGATAAAACTCTCTTTGCTCATTTGTTGGTGATTAGTGTTTTTGAATTTTTAAAATATTTCGGGGTTCATGGGTCGAGGCAAAACACATGGGATAAAAGGGAAATGGACAGAAGAGCAGCACGCACAGAGGTGTGTGACACTGGCACTGATTGTGACAGGTAGTGAGTCAGGGCTCAGGCCGATATAGCTCTCGCATTCTTTATAATTTAATAAAATTTAACGCTTTTCCACCTAAGTAACGCACGGGTTTTTGATTATAGCACACTTTCCGAAGGTGATGTTATTATATACCATACGGTACAATAACGCCATTTGTCGCTTTGCAGTTTTATCGCTTATTTTACTAATATTTTTAACTTCGAAATTGTACCTAGAATATACATAGAACTTAATAAATGTAAGAGTAGAGTTGCGTAGACTGATCAGTTAAAGACACTTGCGTCGTTTCGACCTTTCACAGGCCCTACATACCACAGAATACATTTTACGTAGGCATATTTTGTAACTGCCCTTTCTCAATAGGCTATTATCATACGCAGTTTCAAAACTTTGCCTTTCTTTCCTTCCCCTTTGTTTCATTCGTTCCTTTCTTATATTTTCCCAGAGGTGTCCACGTTCCAGATAGCAGACTAATCCAAAAGATAACTGACCACATTAATCTTAACTCAGTATAACAAGAAACTAGGGGCGTTTTAATTCCTTCAGTTCGGAGTGACATGTTGATGCCTTGTATTTTATAGCTACAGGGAGAGAAGTTAAAACCGCACAAAAACTCCCGTCATGGCTGCAGGACATCGCTGTCACAATAATTCTATGTCCGTAGAGCAAATAGACATGTGAGAGAATTTGAATTCCTGGTTTGCAATGGGCTACCTGTTCGCTTTCAGTCGTATTCTTTGCAGTGCATTGTCTGAACAAATAAGGATTTAAGTCACTTAATGACTAAGTTTGTCTCTTTAAGTTCAGAGTTGCCTCTTCCCTGGTGTTTATTTGTGACTACCTCCTCATCACAGCAGTTGATTGAGGAACTGTGCTACAAGCCGAAAGGTCGCGGTTTCGATTCCTCGTGGGGTCATTGGGATTTTTCATTTACTTAATCCTTGCGGCCCTACTATGGCCCTGGCGTCGACTCAGCCTCTAGCAGAAATGAGTAGCAGGGGTATCTCCTGAGGGGTAAAGGCGGCCAGTGCATAGGGCTGACAACCTTACCACCTTCATGGGCCGACTGTATAGAAATTCTGGGATCTTCAACTTCCTGGAGCACTGAGGGCCTGTCCAAGCCTGTAATGGGGTACCTTTACTTTATCTTTTACTTCCTCATTACGGTTTAATTAAAAACGTAATACATACTTCACGAACCAAAATAGAAACTGCGCACTATGGCTACAGATAGGCCTATACAGGAACAGTTGTAAGGCTCGTTTGGCATTAGGTAGTGGAATTTTCTTCGCAGCAGAGAGATGCTTCCTACGCTGCAGGTATAGTGGTAAAGAACGCTGCCATTTCTAAATAGTCTACCCTGGTAATGATATTTCCTTCATACTGGATATAATGGTTATGCTGCTGTGAGCGGCCAGAGAGCATTAGACAGGGCCTATTGAAAGTTTCTCTATACCATGTGGAAGAATTTTTTCCTGTGGCGCGACAGCCCAGCTAGGATCTAAGCCGCCTTTTTGACGTTTCTAGATAACAAACAATTACACACACACACACACACACACACACACACACACCGTGTACGACTAGTTTCAATGAGTGATCAGCTCGTCGCAGAGATGTGGAAGATTGCATTGCCATATTTCATTCATCTGGAACCAAAAGGTGACCACATAAACGTCAGCCGTCATACGTCTTTGTGTGTTTATGATTTTTTTAATCACACCTGTAGCTCAGACTATATAGCATCGCATGGTAAAATGTTTAATGAATATACTGGAAACAGTGTGGAAGGAATCGGTCTTGGCTTCGTTTGATTTACAGTTCCGGCTTTTAGTTGGAGGGACTGAGGAAAAGCACATAGAACGTCAGTCAGGACACCTGGTCTCCAGGACCTGCCAAATAAGACGCAGGAGTGCCGTCCGTCGAGGGTGATGTTCGTTAGAAGGTAGTTACGACAGCTTGTTCTACAGCCATAATTCAGTCGTATGGGATTAGGCAGTAGCGGTTCCTCTGCAGTAAACACAGTTGCTGCAAGATCTGAGGTTCTCACAGCTGTGTTGATCAACAGTTGAGCTTTGTAGGATGTTACACTTTGTCGACTGGTAAGTCGTTACCGATATTTTGAAAGCCAACGTCCCATAAGTCTTGAATCTTCACATACATGCACTATTTTATGTCTGGTGTTTAATATTGGTATTGAAAGGGCCAGATAATTTAAAGTTAGGTAGGCACAGTAACATTGCCAATAATTCAGTTTGCTGTAATAATACCGAAAAGATTAGAACTATTACACCCTATATTATTTAATGATTAGTGTAATCGTTGAAGATTCAAGTCTTGTGTGATATGACGCCGTGTCAACTGGTAAATATTTGCCGACGTTGAACAGGCTGCCTTCATTTTCAGAGTCTAATAAATCCCACTTCTTGGACTTCTTGAACTGTGAAGATAAGAGACAGCAGGGCCCTGAGAAATCTCAGTAACTCTTTACTAATAGACTCGACATCATATCCCAAAGGACACTGCTGTGAGAACGTTAAATCTTGCCTCGTAGGTAATTCATATTTTCTCTTCCGAAGGTCCCAGTTTGGAACCTCGGAGACCAGCTATCCAGACGGGGTTTATGGTAAATACCTGATCATGCATATAGCCTTTTAAAGCGCCGTGGTTACCTATATATACCACGTGCTCTAACATTAAACAGCTCTATATTGTACCGACACAGAGTAGCTTATAATTTGGTTTGTTTGTATGTTTCTCATAATAAAGAGTTGCCACTGTCCTCAACAGCATTAACCAGTTTGTGTTTTCGATTGATACACAAAATGTACACCCTGTGTGTTAGGAACTGCATATTATAATTTGTATTATTTACATTAATTTATAGCTTCAGAGGGTTAAAATAGGCAACGGCACTCCAACTGACAAAATGACTATTGCAGCCGATTTGGTACCGTTAAATAAACGCATAAACAAGTATCCTTTTCGGAAGTTTTTGCTTTTCAAAGTAAGTGGGCTTGGGCCTGTAACAAGGTGTGAAACTAACAACGGGTGCCAGCTGAAGTTTGGCAGTTTTGGGTGAAAAACGTTTTGAAAGACGCGGATTTTGCCATATTCTTTATATTACAAGGCAGGCCAATAAATTCGCACGTCAGCGTACAGAATGGGTGTCCTGTAACCTTCACCCTTAATGATTTATTCTGCCGACTGCGTTACATCTGCTGGCAGCATTCGAGGAACACAGACTGCTGTAGCCAATATCCTATTTAATACTTGATTCTGTGGGGTATTTAAAAATATCACACATTAAAGGTTGCATTTTGAGAAATTTAAGGTTCTCAGAGCAGTGTTGATAAATAACGGAGTTGCATTTTTTACAGCAATACAGAAAGTGGCAAAGACTGTGTTTTGACCCAAGAGATACAAAGTTATGAATACTACATTATGAGTGACTGTGTTACTTATGCAGCTAGTATAGGTCTCATAGTACTGTTGTCATAGTGAAAGCTGGAATGTTACGATCTGAAGTAATTCGGATGAATGAAAAGAAGTTCAGGGGAACCGCATTTAAAGCTGCCAACAGGAACGCAGAGGGTATGGAGCGATAACATTAAGCTGCATCGTATGGACATGAGTTTTGAGAATGGGCAGGATTATTTGATAACCCTGACGGAGGTTCTTGTAACATCACCATGTTTGAAATACAAAGATGTCATTTATTTATTTATTTATTTATTTCTTGGTTAGTGATTTATTGAACAAGGCTGTCAGTTGCTGTTCTATCGGTGGCGAAACTTATTTCAAGTTCGATAAGAGCGGCAATGCAACTGTCTGTTTGAAATGTCAACCCACACACCCAGTTTCCCTCTTTGGCGCTCCTTTCAAAGGGCGACTTTTCGAAGGGCGTAAGTTCTCTAAGGAAGTTTATACCAGTTCTGTGTCGTTATTTCCCGCTGAAGGTCTGACTGCAATGCGTGGAACTCTACCTCTATAGGGATGAGACTCAAGAATTTAATGCATTTGCAAAGGAAGGGGCAATATGTATGCAGAGCGTAATATTCTGTATACCTCTGTCAAAATTGATATAATATGACTTGAGCTAACACTTGTTATCAAGTACTGAAGATTTGTACGGGAAATACTTCAAGCTGGTTAAGTTGCTGCCAAAGGCTACCCCCTTAAAGCAGCCGGTACGAATACCCAGCGGTTACTAGCCGTCCGGACTGAGTTTCTTTGTTATTTGACTTAGTCTCTTAAAGCTAATGCTGCATTATTGCTTTCATTTCCTTCTTTACTTCATTCATTCATTCATTCATTCTTTCTTTCTTCTTTCTTTCTTTCTTTCTTTCTTTCTTTCTTTCTTTCTGTTCCTTTCCCCATTCCTGTCTCACTTCACTCCACCGCCTATTTCCAAATTACCCTTTGACTTAACACCATACATAACCATCATTTCATGCTATATAACCTGCAGGCTACAGTAAAGGAACATCGTTAAATTACGTCAAAACTCGTCAGTCTTTAACAAGCTGTGTTTCCTAATGTAGTGCATACATGGTAACCGTGCAAACAGCAAGAAGTTTGTTACACGTGCTTCGTGTCACAGTCAGTGCGTCTGTCTGTCTGTCCGTATGTCACATGCTATTTCCATTATGCCATGCTGTTGTGGCAGCAGTTATCTTCTCCTACTACACCTGTGTCTGTGTCAAAGTGTGTGATGCTGATTAAATTAATGTGCTGTTAAATTCTGGCTGTCGCATTCCTTTCACTACTGATTTAAACTTCACGTGTTGTATAAATTGTTACATCCTATTACCTTAATCTCGAATCGCGTTTGTCTAGCAGACAACGCGATGTTGTTCTGACAAGAAGTTCTGGGAAGAACTTCTGATGTCTGCTTTGCTTCAAGTGTTCTAGTCTACAGTGTGGCTAATAATAAATATAAATTAATTATTATGCAATTTGATGACCCGTTTATGTGCTGAATTTCCGACGGCTTTTGGGCCTAATTTAACTCTCTCACGCGCCCTTTTTAACATGTGGACTACGCTTTTTAGTATCCGAAATCTTGACATTCTGCCTATAGAAAGTATTGATAATTTTTTTATTATTTTTACAATTAACAACTAATTTCACTAAATAGCATGAACAGATTTGTCTTTGTATTGGCGACGAATTTTCCTGTGAGCTTAAAATTGGGTTTTTATGTAAGTTAATTGGAAGGATTCTCATACTATAGTATTAAAAATTCCCACCGTCAATAAGTTTATAACTGTTGTCATAGGAATATGTTTCATAAGCAATTTACAAGCACGTTTAGTAACCTATAGTCACCTGAATCTGTACAAAATTTGACTGATTCGTTACTTGTTGCCATCGAATTGAGAGTGTTATAGGAAAACATAATACCTTATGTAAAAGAAAGTCACACTTTTTTCGGAGAACTTTACGCCAAAAGATTCTACTTTGAGGAGCTACAAAGATCTTGTTTTGATGCTTTCTGGTAACATAACACTCGTATAAAGTGTCATGAAAATCCTTCATTCTTGTCGTAATTATTGTTCTCAGTTTCAGGTGTCTGCATATCCTTACACGAGTCAGGTTTTGAAAAATTTAAGAAGTTATATTTAAGAATTGTATTGAATAGATAATATTCGGCAGATGAGGATAAAGTCTAGCTCGCTGCACAGGCTTTGGTATATACAAACGATACACAACTTACGGCATACCAGAAAAAAATCGTGCTAAGTAACGTTTAATTGAAGGCACTTTCGGTACTGTAGGACAACAAAAGTAGATAAATTCTTCAGTAAGGCTTCATCTACTTTCAGATGTTTTTAGGCGGACTTTTGTGAGATGGAGGAATAGACTACTCTCTTGGACTGTGACAACGTATAATCTCGTATAAATTTCCGACGTTTCGGAGGAAAGTGCGGCCTCCATTCTCAAGCCCTTTGCAATTTTGCGATATGATTCTTTGAAAGAAACAGTTCGTATAGCCGCCTGTCTACTAGTTGCAATATTTGATCGAAAGTACTTGCGTAGCTTCGCCTGTGAAGTTTGTAGACGGACTAACAAAATGTGCAAGATGCATGTGGTGCGTATTAACAGGGTATAACAACAAAACAATGATACGAAAGTGTAATAGCTTTCAATTTGTAGTCAGTCATAATAAGAACCTCAAAAGGCAGTTGTCAAATCCGTAGTCGCGGTTTAGCAGTGATAAGGAAGCAATGCATTACGATCAGTGATGCTTACACACTGCTCTGAAGTTTCGAATTGAATGTTGTACCAGTTGAAAAATATTTTCCCCATATCTTGCATGCCTTCATGTTCCCTTGAAGTATCACGTCCCTTCTTGAATGATTTAAGTTCAGTTTTGTATGGAGTGTGATGTATGATGCCAGTGGATGTGTAATTTAGCCATGGCTGGCCATAGGGATTACGTTCCTATATAATAATAAAGAAGCAAGGAGCTGTAGCATTCTCCTAGTAAATCACTTCCAATCAGGAAACTCACAGAGCACAGCACATATACATGTCAAGCAATTGATTCAGTGCCCTAACCGTCTCCAGTTGTTGCGACGCGACAAGTTGTCAGTGGCGGACTTCACTTCATCATTTTGGTCTACCGATATGGTTAATGCAGCAGGAGCATTCTGAATGTATTCGGGAGTAATTCAGTTTAAATTAGGTCGGAGTATCGACTATTCTAACTGAGATTTTTCATCGTTTTCCTTATTACCTCCAAAAGAACTCCGAGATACTGGAGACTTCATGCAAGGTTATCGAAGCTTCCTTCCATATCCCTAACTACTGAACGTCTCAACATCATTCTTCTTCATATTGTTATTATTTCTTCTTCTTCTTCTATAGCCCTTTGGCCCGTTTTCTGGCCATGGCCTCTCCGATACTTGTCACCAGTACTAATCATCTTCCCATCTAATTCGACATTATATAACATTCTCCAGGCAGTAATTATTGATATAGTGCTCTAGACGTGTGGTTTGGAGGTCCCGGTGTCGATCCCTGACCTGAAGATTATCATAATGACTGTGTGTATGGCAGTTTTCTTCGGCCTTCGCTGCGGAATGCCAGCATTATACCTTAACACCGAAAGCCTCCTTCAAAATCCTTATTCACTAGCCATTCTTGTCTGGAACGCTGAATATCCTCTGCAGTTGAAACAACGTCATTAAAGAGCTCAATCATTGTCATAAATTGTGGCGTAAGAGACACTGAGATTTATTCTAAGCCTCCAGTAACTGTTATCTGTCTGTCCCTTGCTTCAGTTATTGGCGTCAGTGTTACATAAATAGATGAAAGTCGGTATGAACAGCTTCTTACTGAAGGCCGCCTTATCTTCGTAGTCCTTAAATCAGCGTCATCAGCTATTTGAACTTGGCAGCCGAAATTACTTTGAAAGTGGGACTAACATAAGCGCTCTTCGAATCGAAATTCTTATGATAATATACATTGGAAAAAATATGCAAAACGTATTAAAATTTTTTGATAAAGGACCAACAAAACGTCCAGACCAGCTCTGGGGCCCACCCAGCCTCCTATTCAATGCGTTCTTTCCCGAGGGGTGAATTGGCTGGGGCGTGAAATTGTCCACTCACCTCCATCTAGTGCGGAGATTAATAATGATTGGTGTTATACCTCTAAAACCGCAACATGCCTTCATGGCATGGGCTGGCTAAACTTTACTTTAGCTTTTACCAGCAATGTGACAATGTGTCAATATATCTCGACATGTTGACTGGCTCTTTCTTTCCTCATTTCAAGTCTTTGCATCATTACTTTTGTAAGCAAAATTTTGTTAAGTAAGCGTATAAAATTCCTGTTCAATTTCGGCAGAGTCTGATTCCGCCACTGTTCTATTTCTGATTTCGGAGACGTAGTTTGAACCATCGAACGCTAGGCTACTCTGCTGTGTGAGGTAGTTGAGTTCCTTTCATCCACACAAGATACATTGCCCTTTACCTTCAAAGTCCCCCTCTTTCCACTTTCAATGGTTTCTGGTCGTCGTCGACTCACTTTACTTGCTTCGCTTCAAACATAAAACGGAGCTCCCAGATATACATGCGCGGGCCTCTTGCCTTTCCTTTACACAATTCAAAATTTACGACTCCTCTTATTCTTTCTTTCTTCGGGCTACGAGGATTCTAGCGACACCGGCAACTTGTAAAGCTATGGCGGAACGTATGTTGCAAGGGGGGAGGGGTTACCGGGCCCCTGTATCAACTTTGGTGTCTGCAGTCAACACAGCAGTAATCCATCTGGACCATGCTACCAGTCTGTGTAATCATAGCGACTACCAAAAAATGGTTTATGTAATCACCACTTTAAGAGGACTAACAGATTCTTCGAAGATGCTGCGAAATTCAAACGTCTAGGAGCGACAGTAACAAATCAAAGTGATACTAACATGGAAATTAATAGCACAATAAGTCAGGGAATACACGTTAGCATTCAGTTCAGAATAAATTTTCTTCCCGTCTATTCAAAAAGTAAATTTTTTGTTGCGTGTCACTGCTTTAGAACATGGAAATAATTGGTCCTACATCAAGAAAGATAAGACAAGGGGAGAAGCACACAGAGGGGAAAAAATTCTTGTATATATGTGTAAAATTTTTATTATTAAAACATAGAGAAATAGAGTTCATATAATCTAGACGAGGAACTGGAGAATGATGTTATAAAACACATCGTATAGGAGTGGGGCCTGAAAATGTGAACTGGGTTCAGCTTGCTTTAACTTGCCTTTGCGAACCCAGCCATAAGCATTTCGGTTCCATAGGAGTGGGTTCCTTAATCTGTTGAATAACTATTACTTTTTCGCAAAAGAAGCCCTGTTTATGGCGTATTCTGTGTATCAATTTGTCACGCATAAACAGACAATGGGATGGAAGGTATATTGCGGGTTGTAGCTACAGTCCGAATGAAAATTGAGACCTGAAAGGTGCAACGGCCGTTTCTGACAGGCCCTTCTGTCCCTTTCCGAAGATACAGAAGTTGTGGCTGACTGTTCCTGCTGTTGTTACTCCCTTTTCTTCTATCTCAAACCTACTGAAATGCAACTTCCTGGAATATGAGAAGAGATCGATGTGTAAAAACTAACTTGTAACCCAAGTTGAATGAATTTCCTGCATGTCCTATAAAACACTACAGAAACATTAGGTCAACAGGTATGCAGTGGAAAGTTAATTGCATAGGTCACAAGTAACTTATGTTGAGAGTTCTAGAGGAACGGATTTGCTTCTTTGGCACTCCGACGACCTGCTTTTTCTGACCGTCTAGTCAGTCAGTTACAGGTGAAGATCAACTTCTCGCACGGCTATCAAATTTGCGGCTCACAAAACAGTAGTGTGTTCTTCGAGGGCCTGCATATCCCTTATCTGTTTCCCATGATGCAATAAAAATAACAGTATATAATAGGTTATGTAGGTACGCAGATAAATGCCATCCGTGCGGGGGACACTACTATCTCCATTTTCATATTCCACAGTCATATCTTCATAGTCACTTTGATGAGAATCTCAAATCTGAACAGTCTACAAATTTAATTGTTACTGGCATGCCTTAATATGTTTATGTAATAAGTAATATTTACCGCTTTGTGTGGTATCAAATGAAGATACTTCATAGCCACACACGCTGAACATATAAATATTATACACAACAGCATTTGACATAATTTATTGTCAAAATGATCCCCTGTTTTAACGTCTGTAACTATAATGACGAATGAACAGTAATCATATTTCATTTACGACGCTAGATGTTTGTGTAGAATAAATAGTAACACTGAAGACCAAACTTTCTAGCCGTTTGGTACGAAAAAAAAAATGAAAACATCGCCAGGTGGAAGATATTTTCTTGACTGTTGACAGTAGCCATATGATATAACGCTCTTCGGATTTGTGGATTGTCTTAAGTTAATTGTAAATCGATGATACGAGGTACAAATGCAGCTCAATAATACTATCCGCGAACGTACAAGCAACTTTTAAGAGTTCTTAAGTAGACGAGGTAAATAAAATGTGCTGCATACGGAAGTCGATTTCTATTGTTATTTGCAAGGCTATTTATCTCATGAAACTGGACTGTAACTTTTGTTACCATTGTACAGCATACAATACGACATTGTGCCTCGTCTAAAACAGAAATTTCAGTATTGGAATAGGCGTAGGTACGAACTGCCCTTGTTGTGCAGTCTTCGGTTCAATCAATTGAACTGCTTGTCCGATCATTCGGGCAAGCCCCTTCATGTGCGTATTCAAGTGAAACAAGTTGGTAAACCACAACCCACATAGGCAGGTGGCGCTCCCTGCAGATTTCAATTAACGACCTGTCCTGGTCGGGTGTCATTACGAAAATACGGGGACGTAGGAGTTGCGTCCCGCGGTCAAAAAAGTGTACGAGTTGTGTCCCGAGTTGTTAACTCCTCATCAAAGGAATGTACGAGTTGCGTCCCGCGGTCAGTTTAAAGGTATAATATTTGTGCACCAGGCTGCTGAGGAAAAATCTAACGTCTGTGGTGTGGAATCGGGTCCAGGGTGCCTTGGTTCGATGTCCGTCAGCGGCGCTGTACACTGGGTCACATTAAGCTACAGATTGCCAAAATTAAAATTATTCCACTTCCACAAAATGCTAAATCTACGTGATGGGCAAAAGAAAGCATTGTTGCCGCTGATATGTCGACGATGTAAAAATATCGAGGGTTGTTATTAGCAGCGGTTCGGAAAGGCACACAAACTGTGGTATTTTTTGTTAGTTATTTTTACGGTGACATTTTATTTATTAAGTGAACTGTTAATGGAGCAGATAAATAAAGGTAATTAATGTGTAAACTAATTAGAAACATAATATTTCATGCGAAATAAATAATTTTTATGTCAGTTTATATTACGCTGTTTTTGTTGCATAAAATTTGAAGTCCAATTTTCACATAGAGCTGCAAAATGGATCTGAGCCGATTCAGCTTCGTTTTTTGTATTGTTGTACAGCTTTAAACCTTACTGCTTTATTATTATTGTTGTTATTGTTATTATTCTTATACAAAAATTAGCTGCTAATACGTGCACCCTCACTGGAATTTTTCATTTACATAATCCTTCCGGCCCCACTATGGGCCTGGGTAGACTCAACCTCTAACAGAGACGAGTACCAGGAATATTTCCTGGGGGATAAAGGCGACCGGTGCGTAGGGCTGACTGCGTTACCACCTTCATGTGCCAATTGTCTCAAAATGTGGGAGCCTCAACCTCCAGGGACTCTGAGGGCCTGTCCGGGCCTGTACAATGATTGCTTTACTTGTTACATCCTGTTCTGCAAGTCATTATCTTAACTTTATTTCTCTTCCCCATAATCAGCTCACTTAATAAATTAAATTGTCGCCGGAAAAAATCAACAAAACCACTACACGGTTTGTGTATGAAGTACCTTTCCAAAACCCTGCAACTAAAAAGTTCTATTTGTATGCCTGCACCGAAAACAAATCCACGCCAATTGTCATAAAACACGCATTTTCGTTACCCTGGGAACTTTCGTATGGTGTTGCTGCCATTTTATAAAAATATCGATACGCCGTTATATGCGACACGCTAGCGGTCGACAATTAAGAAGCGATATTTCAGCACGATATATCGATATTTGGATATCGCATAACGTGCTTAAGTTAGGCTGCCTTACAACAACACATTGATTGCTGTCAATGCCTTCTTTGTCCATGCCCGAGGCAGAGAAATTTTCAGATTGAAAGAAATGTACACATAACAAATTTTCACGTGACAACATAAGTCCCTTGATTCTTGGGTACAAACTCGTAGTTTTGAAAATATAAATATGGATATACACTTTATATTTCAAGCCATTTAATTGATATAATTCACATTATATAAATGTTAATCGAAGGACCATTATTGAGGAAAATTAACCTTGAAAGCCTTTAGCTTCTTAATCTGTTTCTACGCTTAGTCAATACAACCCCGTTTTGGAAAATAGCTGTTCTGAAGGCACGGACGGAGCAGTTATTGCTAGATACTGTTTTGCAATTGCTAGTAGCTTGCCACAGAGCTCTTTTCCAGTTTTTCGCCAGTATTTTATGGGGTCATCAGCAATTGGGCAGGGCTGCTGTGGATGGAACTTGGGCTGAAAGTTCTGTCAGCTGCAAGGCACGATAATGAATTCGAAGGAGTGCAGGCTTATTTAGCGAACTGCCATTTGTATTATTAGGGCTACTGGCCGTCGCACTGAGACTACATGCCTGTGGAATTATAGTACGAAAAGGGTTAAAATCTGCGAAAATTGAAATACTCAGACTTCATAAATTTTTTGGTTAATTTTTTAAACGTTACTTAGTAAGTCATAATTACTTACAATTTCATTATCATCTTTAAATTCATCTTCCATATTCTTGTCCACAGTATCCATGTTACTGTTTTAGCTTCCTTCTTCTGCTCTTCACGTTGATTTTCTTTTTATGAGGCTTTCTTTAAGCGACGGTGAAAGTTTACACCTTTCCAAATGGACTTCCAAGTTGGTTTGTTGCCACTAGACGTTGTTTTCTTTTTGTAATATTTACATTTTGCTATAAATTTGTTAAGAAAATGTTTCTACACGATGCTGTCGTTCTGCTTAGTTGGCGCCTTGTTTAATATCGGACACAAAGTATGGGTATCGACGATATTATAGAAAAACGAGTTGTATAGATTTATCGATATTTCACACATTAATATATATCGATATTCTTACATCGTCGATATATCAGCGGTAACACTGCTTTCTTTTGCCCCTCAAGTAGATTTAGCATTTTGTGGAAGTGGAATACTGTAATTTGAATTTTGGCCGTCTGTCGCTTAATTTGACCCACTGTACAGCGACGCAGACGGATATCGAACCAAGGCACCCTGGACCCGATTCCACACTACAGCCCTTAGAGTTTTCCTCAGCAGCCTGGTGTAGAACTGTTATACCTTCAAACTGACCGTTGGATGCAACTCGTGCTTTCCTTTATGGGGGGGGGGGGGGGGTTTACAACTCGGGACGCAACTCGTACATACCCCTTATCTGAAAACTGACTGCGGGACGCAACTAGTAAACCCCGGAAAATACATACTGGTTACTTCGTCCTTCAAACACGCTTGATGAGAAGATATTTAGTACAGTCTGTGACAAGTATAATTGATAAAACATCGTATTAAAATTGAAACGGTTGTACAAGCAATAAACCATCTGAAAAGTTTTCAAATATTTAAAACCTGGAAACAATAATAGTCAATATACGGAGATAAGTGATGAAACAAGGGCAAGGATAAATTCAGGAAACGCTTGTTATAGTGCGGTTAGGAACTGTTAAGAGTCCATAAAGATTAATATCTGCCTGGGTGTAACGCAATGTATTCTGGTAGAAGAATACATATTTTCACATCCTCGATGACAGCAATTTCACATTCAGCCCCATGACAGTCTCAAGTCTGACATTTTATGATATTTGTTCTTTTCCGGAACAAGCACGCTGAAATCGTAGGAACGAAAATTTCTCTGTTTTTTTTTTTTTGAGATTATGTATCGTGGTCTTTGAATAGAGGCCTATGGTAGTATGTTTAAACAGACTGATTAATGAAAAATTTTATGTGTATCATCCCGTTGTGTTAATTTGAACAAAGGAGAATTTTAATACCGTCAAGCATAACTAATGTACATTCTATATTTTATTCTGGCAACATGTTTCGACCTCATTCGGTCATCTTCAGACTATTATTTTAAAACTCGTAAAAGTATGAAAGTATGAACACGTACTCGAAGACACTACGAGTATATGGAACTAAGGAAGATGACTTAAGTGGGATTTAAGATAGGCGTATTACGTGCAGGGGAACGTCCATCTGCTTTCCAATTCTAGTAGCATACATACATACAATCTCCTGTATTCGCGGTAGTGACCTTGTTTAATACCCTTACCTCTCCTACCTACTCACAGTAGGTGTGGAGGTTGTTTATTTTCACTTGATCACACTCAGACACACACCACAGTCGGTAGGATTCCTCTGTACGAGGGATCGGCCTGTCGCAGAGACCTCTACCTGACAACACAAACACTGTACAAGAGACAAACATCCATGCCCCCGGTGGGATTCGAACCCACGATCCTAGCAAGCGCTCGGCCGCAGACCTACGCCTTAGACCGCGCGGCCACTGGGATCGACTCCAGTTAAGTTCTGCACCCAAATTCTTAATGCATTTCTCATCTTCCCAACGTACCTCATTAACAAGTTAATCGAATCCACCTTGATTTTACTGTCCTCACTTCCGAAGTAACGTCTCATTCAGTACCTCCACAGCGCCCCAAATTAATCCTTCTTTGGTGCTACTGTGTTCCTGAGCACTTCGTTTTCAGTCGTTCGTATTTTATATCCTTCCTTCAATATATGTAGCACATTATGCTTCTTAATTTCTTAAATGCAGCGGTAACTATATGTACGACCTGCTGTAACATTAGGAAATTCTGTATTGTCCCACGTGGTGTATTTATGTATTTCAAAATGTTAATTACATTAACATGATTCTCAGTCGCTTAGAACTACACATTAGTTAGGTCAATGGGTATAAGTCAAATTTACTAAACAAAATTTCATTTAAATCCTCTCATGTAATTATTATGAACATCTTTCTAATGGTGACTTCTGATTGTGTAGGGCCCAGCTTTGAAAATATGAGTCCTTTTAAGACTAATTTTGTCTGAATTATATAAAAATTCATTTTCTACGTTACAGAGAAAACTGCATCTATTTTAATGACCAGTGAGTTAGTGCTCATAGGGAAATCAACGACATTTCTTGCCCTAATTATACGACATACATAAATGCCATACGTGGGACAGTGCAGGATTTATTAATGTTAGAGGACATGATATATATTGAGAACACTGTGCTTTAAAAGGTTAAGGTAGGTGATGCACGAGTTGCGGGATGGGGCCCACAATTCTTTTGTTCGCTGTAGGGCTAAGGTGGTTTTGCTGTTGATTCCTTTTTATAAAACAAGAAAACTGGCACCGTACAAAATATTTCGATACGATGAAAATATTTTATGAATCACAGTGACCATACATACGAAACTTCAGTGGTTACATGTTACGGCCACATTTACCACTAAGTAGGAATAATGTATTGAAATATACAAAGCCTCTTACTGCGGACCGTTTCACGAACCATGCCAACAGAGAGCGCTTTTATATGAGTTTCGTCGCGCTGGTCTTATTGTATACCTCAACGCGTGGAGATTGCAATGCGCGGTGAAAGAAATAACCTCTGGCTCCAACAAAGAGGAATTACGTTTCTCAAAGATCGAATTTGGATGGGTATAGTTCGAAGATTTCGCGGAATGGAAGGTCTCTCAAAATGCTTTATAGACATATAAGTCTTACCACAAAAATTGTTAAATGTCCTATCACCTATCTGTATTGAAGTAGTAGGTGTTACAGATGGTCCACACACAAACATGTATATGTAACATTATTAATTAAATCTGACATGATATCCCAATCTCTTATTGGCTTTAAAACACACTTTAGACCAAATGTGGATGCACGGTGTCTGACATTCTCGTACCTAGTAGGGTTTATGACGTAAACCATAAAAATTTCGTATACCTGGAACCAAAAACTTGCAATTTCATGAATTTCTGTTTATTTATACCTTAATAGAAATCATTCTGTCCGAGTAAATATGAGCAAACCAGATCGCCGAGAAACCCCTGCCCTGTATATAGAGTATTGAATAATTTCTCTACTTTATAATATATATTCAAAAAATTTCTCTGCCATCTCTTTGCAGATCATTAATATATTGTAGGCTATATTTTACCACAGAAGCACAGAAATACATCGAACCACTACCGCCGACCACAATAAATGGACCTATTTTTAGCAGTCTTTTCCGCTTCGGAATTTTCCTGTGCTTGTAGGTACTTATTTCGCTACTTCTGCCTAAGTTTGTGTGCAATATATTCCGCTTTACGCAGGTAATGTTGCAGTTATTTTGTTAGGGAGGATTAGAAAGACAGTCTAACGTATTGATTATTACATTATAATTTACCATTACTTTAAATCCTTGTGGAATACATTTTATGATGATCTGGTAAGCTCATAAGGGCGACCTTGATAATTTTACCAAAGGAAGTTTCAGTTCTGTGCTGTATATATGAGAAAGTGTTACACGCACATAAGCCTCTAGAGAGAATAGCAAGGGAGTAATTACAAAGTACAGAGAAATGGGATACACGTCGCAGCAAGACGCCTAATAGTTAAGACGTCCGAAATATTAGTGGCGTATTGATATATAAGTTGCGTTATCCGTGACAAATTAACGAAATACATTGGCCAAGACCTTTTTAGAAGTGCACGGATATTCATTTCATTAAATAACTGGGAACCCAACGATTCATCATAGTATTTAATCAGGCTCCATCCTAAATTATTTGATTCTAGTTCACAACTTCACACACCTTTTCTGGAATGAATATTTCAATATTATCCTTCCCCCACCTCGCCTTGATCCGCGAGATTTTTTCCCTTCCCTTAACGTGTTTCAGCCAAAATATTGCATGTCCCTTTTCGTCTCCTTAAGGGTGCTGTTGGTCCCATCACCCTATTCTGTGTGGTTTAATCACTCTGAGGGACGAGGAATAAATGCTAAGAAGAATCTCAGTAGTTTATTTTTCCCATTCTGTGTCTAGTTTATTTACTCTACTCAGTACTGTTTTCAAACACTGTCCGCCTTGTATTCGCATTAGAGTATGCCACAAAAAGAAGCTGACAACTGCTGCTATAGAAAGAATATCCGGTATTCTGTGTGGGCGTTTGTGCTGGTTCTTAATTTATTCAATGCGCTATAATTTCAGGTTATTTTATCATCGTATTTTCTAAGAATGTGTAGCCGCTTTGTTATTGGCAACAGTGGTTATAGTGGTTATGGTGTGCTTATTCTGCATTTATAAACAGTGACGGAACCTTAAATCGCTCCTGTTTTCCATGTAATTTTTACATGTGATTGCCACAGAAATGTTATTGTATTTACTATTTATGCGAAATATTGATAATTATTTTGATTCGTGAAACAGAACTGTAGGCACTGTATTTCGAAGGGGGACCAGGGCTAAGGGCCTCGCAAAAAAAAAAAAATCTGTAGCTAAAAACTCTTTAAATATGATTAGTTATTAACACTGAGTGAATGTGGTTTATATGTAGGGCATGCAAAAGTACACATACGTGTTACTATTAATAATTAATTCAAACACTATATCCTAAACTCAAACTGGTATTCTAAAGGTGTACAGACATGCATTAAGCAGTGTCTAGTGTGGGCTATCGAGCTGTAGATGCATTAATTTAAAGTTGTAGGCTTATCGGCTACTGTAGTGAGGCTACGAAAAGAAGACCCGTGTATCGACACCCCCCCCCCCCCCCCAACATATCACTTGAGCTGTTGCTCTTTCGCCTCCGATCATCTGCAAAATCATGTTGGTAGGATAACCGTCGTTAGCGACAAGTGCCTTAGGGTGGACGGCACAGGCCAGGGGTCCTGGATCACAAAGGGGATACCTCGAGTGCCGTTGCCCCTACTATCTGTGGGACTTATTCCGTTGCCTCGGTAAAGGGACCTCAAAAAATTTATTTCTTTACAATCTCGATTTTCATGACGACTTTCATTTGTTTTATTCAATTTGTTTACGTTTACAGTGTTTCGGTGGGGAAAACTCTGGGGAGACGATCAGTCGGAAAACCTAGAAAGAGAGGTGAGGTTAAAATAAGGTACAGCACAAAGAAGTAAGTCATTAGAATGGAAGGTGAATAAAATTGGCTCAGAATTAACGGTTCTTCTACCGGAGTGTTGTTTGATCATGAAAGTAAAAGTTGATGGAGATTAGTTTTGTTAAGACTCCTACTTTTGTGTGTGAACTTCGCGAACCGGTTTGAATGTTTTATGACCTTCTTCCAGCTCGCGGTTATTAATTTGCTACGTGTGGTTGACATAATGGTGTACGCCTCTTACATAAATTCCATGACTTCATGCGCATGTGAGAAAAGTGAACCTTTGCAGTACGAATTAATCTAAAGAATGTACAAAAATTCAGTTGCTACATCACAGAGAGCGCAATCTCTCTCCATTACGATGAGCGGCCTGTTGATGATATTAGGACTAAGTGTCGCTGTTTGTTCTCAGAATCGCACGGAACTGCCATTATACTTTGTGGCCAAAATGCACAGTTCTTTAAACACTAATGCAGGTGCTGCCTTATGCTTTAACCCTTTAAAGACGAAATGTAATCTGCTTTATATAAAGACTCTGTGCGTACCACGCAGTAAACACTTTCCACCTCGGTTATAAAAAGCGAATGAGTTCCTGATGTTTACGGCAAAAGTTGCTGTTTGTTCCGAGATATGTACTAAATACATAAACGCGATTTGAGCACTATGGAGAATTATTTAATGTTGAACCTGGTGGTACGTAAAGTTACCGCTAGGCTTTAAAAGGTTAAAGGGTTTAAACTGTTGCCGGGGTAAAACTTTCTTTTGGCTGTCTGTCCCAATTTTCTCTTTCGCAGTTCGAGAGAGCATCCGCTATGTTGTTATAGATAGCAATTATTTATAGTCTTACTCGACCTTATTTAAAACTTTAGAGCGAAAATTCCAATCTGCTTGCGGAACCTTATGGAAATGCTCTTTATCTTCCCCATATTCCGCGTTCATACTGCATTGCGAGCCATCAAAGAGGCTAGCTGCTTGTTAGAGTTATATTTTAAGATTTTTTTACGCGTGTGTTAGAAACTGTACATGTATAACTCTTGAGATTTTTCAAAATAAGTTTGTCGGGAAGGTTGTCGTTTCATTCCTCTCTTTTCGTTTCTGTGTGCTTGGATAGGCTTCTGAGATAGACGATGTCTTTACCTATGCAAGGCGGCAGCAAATAAAATTAGGACGCCAGAAAGTTTGGTTTTGAAAATATGCTGTTGACATAGCGAACAGCCAGCTAGGGGAGTTCTAGATAATTGTGGGGAAAAATGGGGCTATACCTATAAACGCAACAAAAGATTTTTTTAATTTTGAAAATGTGGTTTACATGTGCCACAGTAATGTGTGTGGAGTAGTTAGTTGAGTTGTTAGCAATCGTTGCGGTTTTCCGGCCAAAGTGTCATCTCCCCATACGTTTACATGCCGCATATAGGCTCCATATAACGTAAAATGAAGAGTGGAAATTACTGCGAGGTGTTTTTGTTGTGCAGGTTTCTTTGTCCTCATACATATTATTTCTTATGTCCGAATATTTTCAAAATCTCAGTTAGAAGAAATAAATTTACCAAGATAGAGAGTTTTGTTATTCATAAAACCAAGTTCTTAATTTATGCTTCTTATTATTTCTCAATTCGTATTTGAGAAATGTCGCATGCAGAAAGAATACGCAAGTAAATGTAATTCTGTAAGCCTGTGGCTAGCAGACCCATGCTCTCATTATGTTAGCAGCCAGATTCTAAAACTGAACGGGTCTTAAGAACTGTCGTACAGCTTCAAAAACAGATTTCAGCGTTTTATAGCTGACTCCAGCTTGGTCAGGAATGCTGCTACTGACGTAAATCAATCCACTGTGACCTAACAAACACATTCACATCACCCACTCTACCTGTGTATAAGGTGTTTCAAAATACACGATCTACAACAGCAGTATTCATTTGTTCGCGCCGGAATTTATAACATTTACATCTCTCGTAATTTCTGATAGATAATCGAATGTTCCAAACTTGTGGCCGGGAGAAACTTACTTACTTGTGACCTATCATACAAGCAGTCAATAACTATATGGCATTTTGTATTCTTCATTAACCTTCGGCTGCTGTAATTCCCCCATAAATCTATAGGGCAGCGGTTGGCAGACATATAAACTTTAGTGGTTGATATATTAAAAGTACAGAATAATCCAAAACTCAGTAAATTACGTGAAAAGAGGAATACGCAAGCAAGCAAAGTGGATGTTTTAATGCGAAGGATATGCCTGTTCGTGCACCACCCCTGAAGACCGCGGACCACAAGCTTGGAACTCCTGCTGCAGGCTATGCTATAAGTAAGAGGGATGAACAGCAGGGCCAGAGTTATGGAGATTATGAGTCCTTGATGCTTCTTTAAATATCTCATCTCGAATACCGGCATTTAAGAATTTCTTGAAAAAGTTTTATTTTATAATTGGAATTTTGATGTCTACTCGCTGCCACACGTTTCGTTCATCATATTCCATAACTCTGGATTATGCAACCCCCCTCCCATCCACACATAATCAATTTCTTACTTCTATCGTTTCATAAATTGTAATGGTCATATGTTCGGCCTGCCCTTCAGCCTTGTCCTTTGTGCATGTCTTCCTTCTTAACTTCGAGTCTCTCTCTTACATTTCCTCACCAACTTCCAAATTTACTCCTCTTTTTTCCTTGCTTTTATCCTCTGCATCCTTATTTCCTACTGAGTCCTCCAGTTTTTCTTTAATTTTCTTCTCTTTCTCATTTCCCGTATTTTCGCCATCATCATCTTTGTACACTCCCATGGCTGGCATATAAACCCCCTGGGCTTAGAAGATCTCGTCTTGTCTCTGACAGGAGTGAAGACACTACATGATTATAGGCGTGGTTAGGACTCTCCAAAAAATCTGAATATTGCGGATAAATTATGACAGTTCACAGCGAGATGTGTTAGCCATGACCGTAGTGTCGCATTCTCACACTTGATGATGCTGTACACTCTGCGATGTGCAGAAATCATCTTCTCCTTTTTATGAGGATTCGACTTCTCTTTAGTGTTTTAAGTTTTCTTCATATACTTCTATACACTTTGGCTTTGTACGAAAAAGCAAATTCAAAAATCTTTATTATCTATTGCAGTATATTATGTGGAACACTTTATTTGGGACTACACCGTAGCTGATTACACGTAGAACAAAACTCGTATGAACATGTATCTGGAACGAATACGATCAAACTATATATTACAAACGGAAAAAAGAAGAAGGGGTGTGGAAACACCCAAAGACGGACCGAAGGACCATTTTTGATACTGGAGTCAGAAGAGGTATAGTGGCCTAGTCCATGAAGGTAGTGATAATGATGAATCTTTTCAGAGTATGATCGGCTCCCTTAGTTGGAAGATCAGCATACTGCACATCCTGTGCCGTTACGTAACATGCCAAGAAGAAAGTAAGTACTGTAAGGAAGGAGTATAAGAAGAAAAACGAAAAAATAAAGAAGGAGAGTAAATGAATACAGGAACAAAAGGGACAGAAGATAGACGGAAAAATGTGAAGGGAAAGTAGGAAGAAGAAATTATAAACGAAAATAAATAAAAGAACGATGAAAGTAAACGGGTGGTTAACGCCGCGAATGAAGGTATCGGACAAAGCTGAAAACTGTATGGCAATGAGACGAAAATTTGGGAGCAACATTGGCTGTACACTTAGTTGTAGCCGTATAAGTTGGGCTTAAAGTGAATGTTGAGTTATGTTTTGAATAATTTTACGATTACGTGATGGGTCCGGACACACACATATCAAGACCGGACTGACTTGTCTGTGACATACGGCAGTATAAATTACATACGCACTTAAATATGCACAAGAAAGTAATGGCTCTGTTATGCATCTCAAATCTCGAACAGATCTGAGATAGCAGAGCGTCTATTACGAGTACATTATATAAAGTAACACACAGAGGGAAAAAATAATAAAAAATTAACGAGCTCACGCTGTAACACTGCATAGTATATGCGTACATAGACCTACCCCTCAGGTAATAGAGTATAACATGTGGAAAAGAAATGCGTTTGGTATGTTCAGAAAATGTCTTATTCGTGGCTGGCTAGGAGGTTAAATACCGTGCGGCGATAAATTAATTTCAACAAATATTTTAAACACCTGACCTCGTCACTCTCCACTTTAACAGCTATTTTTGTGTGTTTGTGCACGCTGTCTTAAAGTCTAAATGAAAATTGTGTGTTTTATAATTAACTCCGTGAGGTTGGGTGTTACCTCATGCAGATGCTTTTGATCAAGACATTACCATATATTTTACAATAAACACTAGAAAGTGAGCAAGTTAGATTTAATGTTTTTACAACTTAATATATCTATGATAATCGTTTGAACATCTACTCCTTTATCCAAAATGGACTTCTGTGTGCGATTTTCTAATCCCAATATTTTGATGCATTCACTGTTCTCCCAAAGCAGACTATGTAACCGGTCAAAATTTTGCGTAATTTCTCACCTTTCCTCCAGAGTTCCTTGCAGAAAAATCGATAGCTGTTCACCTAGACGAGAAATCTTTTGATCTTACAGAAATCGAGCCATGATCTGATATGGCTGAATTCAGTCCATTCCTTCACATTCCATTTTTCTAAAATCAGTCACTTTACCAGCATTATATCAAGAATCAACTTGTTAAACCCCCTTATTTAATTCCTAATTCCCCTTCCTAGACCTAAATATTCTTCAAATAATTGTGCTCTTTGTGTCTGTTCTCCACTTAGGCTCAAATAATTTTTTGAATTCGTTGCTACTTAATAATCTACATCTTATTATACATTTTATTACAAAACGTACGACCTTTTGAGATTTTATCCTGATAATATATTACCCCAAAAAAAGGGAACACTTGCTAAAATGTTGGGTCATTAGACACCAACATATTTTTCGTAACAAAGAGGGTGAATTGCGCACTGAGATAAAGAGGTAGATCCTATACAAAGGACAACTGTAACTAAATCCTTAAACTGATTTATATATCAGAATCAAGAGATATCCTGGCGAGGCAAGAAGGAGGTTTGTAGTTGATGCCGCAACAGATAAGCTGCCTGTGACTTGAAATACGAAAGATCTACGTGGTGCTTATCTGTCTGTTAATGGTGTACTTGATGGTGCATGTTGTTTCGTAATTAAGATTTCAATTCTGGGAGGGTCGGTGGATTGTTAAGTCGTCAAAAGATGTCGATGCTTTGTTAAATGTATACACGAATACACGTGACAATGAAATGTGGACGGATGGTGCGGAACAAGTATTTTATGCAACAGGCCTTCAAATGGACAATTCGGGAAAGAAAATGAAATGTTGATCAGGGATTGAGTGTCAGCTGTAAAAAAAAAACCTTGGGAATGAAGTGTGGCAAACATGACGAAATGGAGATTAGGCAGACAGAGTGTCATATACACAAGAGGCCCTGGGAATTCCAAGTGCAAAATATCGTGTAATGAACAGAGGAAGTGGGAGATCGTATGTAAGCAACATACCTTGAGAATGAAGGCCGGAAAGCAGGAAGAAATTGAGATTAGAGATTGAGTAATGTATCAGCTTTTAACAAAGAATCTTGAAAATGACGACTGGAAAAACAGGAAGAAATAAAGATTTAAAAAGTGAGAGAGGAAAGTTGTAAAGAAAAGACCTTGTGAAAGAGAATGAACCACGAAAGATGAAATTGAGATTAGGGAGAGAAAGATGACATTAGCTGTAAGAAGCGGCACTGTACGTTAAGAACGGGAAAACTGGACAAAATTAACATAAGGATGTGAGAGACTGCTTCATATATAAGCAAGATGCCTCTAGAGTGAAGACCAGAATAACTGTATGAACTGGAAATTAGGAAGTGCGTGATAGCTTGGGCTATAAGCAGGGGTCTTGAGAATGAAGACTGAGAAACAGAGTGGCGTAACAAGCAAGAAGTAAGAGACGAAAGTTGTAAATAAGGGGCCTTCAGAACGGCGATGGGGAACACAGAGTGAAATACAGATTACGAAGGGAGAAGTGAGCCAGCTGTGAAGAAGAGACATTCAGAATTAAGACTGGAAGAACAGAATTAAATGGAGATTAGAACACGAGGGAAGGCGTTGGTTGTGTAAAGAATCCATCATAGCAGTCACGTTTTCACAACCCAAATATTATGGCCGTTACTCTTCTATATCAGCAATTATTTTTGGACTCTTTGTTGATATATAACGCCATTTTAACGTTGGACAAGATATTTGAGGTATATTTGAAAGTAAAGGCATTACAATGCCTTGTGTTTTCTATAATGATCTAGTCGTGGCGGTCTTCAGTAACCTTCGCTAGAACTTGACTTTCGTCCTGGGTTTATATTTCTCCTCCACACTTTGTACAGAATTCTGACGAGATCTCCCCCTTCTGTGAAAAGTCCAGGGGCTTGATTCCCATCCCCCATCCTCTCTCGATGTCGCTTCTATAGGAGACTCAAATAATTCATCGTTCCTCGTTGTCCTCCTACCACGTGTGGGTGCGGTGGGTCGGCTTGCCCTGGCGATGCTGCAAGAGCTGGCCTACAGGAAAGCTATTAAGGTGCGTAATGGGTGCCGAGTGGTAAGGCAGCGCGGCGCAGACACCGCATCGATTAGACAAGCGTCGTCGGCGTCTCCCCACGGCAGCGTCCGGCTGGCAGTGGTATGCGACTGAGATGACACCCTCCCCATCCCCCGCCTTCACCTTGCCAGAGAAAATCGACAAGTAGAAACACCAGATACACAACCAGAATGAACTGACTGTGGCGGGCGGAGACACTTTTAAAGTGGAATATTCTCATACGTATGAGGATTTGTCCATGATGGTAGATTCTATACGTGTTTCTGGTTACACAGTGCAGTGCTTGTACGGAGACAAATTGAGGAAACTACAGCATTACGTTTTTAAGTGAAGCTCTCTTTAGCAGAGCCGATTTTCCCCAGATTTCTCGGCTTCATTAGGTCCGGAGAATCATTCTTTTTCCCTTGCTTTTTCAAAGACAATATCAACTGCGTTTCCATGCTCGAGGGCATAAGCGTAATTTGGCTAATAACAATGGGGGGGGAGGCAAAACTGACCATGGGCATTAGGAACTTTACAAGGGGGTCAAATTTGAAAGAGGGGAAAATTGGTCCCATGAAACGCAAGTTTTCATTTTCTTTTTTTGTATATTATTTATTTGCCATTATTCAATTCAGTAATCTAGGTTGAAAAAGTATTGGGGGGGGGGCATTTGCCCCCCTTACCCCCTCCAAGTGTCGCCTATGCTGGAGGGTCGTGATTCAAATACGCACCACACCCTGGAAGAGTATTATAATAACAAGAATATGCCTACGCTTACACGCTCTTATTCTTGCACAGCGCAGTTCAGGATTCCATAAAATTGGGTGATCCTGTAGAATGAATCGTGGACCTACTACTACTACTGACCAGTGTCTTTATAATGCATCAGTACACACTTTTCAGGGCCTACGAGCCTACCAGTGAGAGGTTTATGTGTGGCACCCCTAGCTAGAATGGGATTTGTTACAAACTTTCCGTTGATTCTTCTTTTCAGCAGTTTTCTACTAGATTTAGTTACACATAAGCATGACCCTGTTGTCAGTACCATGATATAAAAATGTGTAGAATAAGGATGCATTTTCAGCATCTTTGTGCTAGATGGAGGTGAATATTTATTTCGCGAGCCGGCCGATTTTTCTCTGCAGAAACAGCCAAGCCGCCTAGCCCGCAGCTAGTCACGGCTAACAATACGATATTCAGGCTATTACAGAGAATGTTGTCGTCTAAAGCTGAAACAGTATTAGAATAACTGAGAAATTACGCAATGAAGAAATTCACTCTTCATGTTCAGCAACTAATACTGTTAGGACAATTATCAGAGTAATATGAGCAGAATACACAGCAATGGACAAAACAGCTAGAAGATCTTATCCCAGACAGAAAAATACTTTTAGAGTGTAACCTTAAAAAAATGGGCGTGAAGTTGCGGAATGAATTGAAATTGCCTCTATTCGGCTATGATAAATATGATGGCGATCTTTCCTTTCCCATAACACCAAAGATTTTTCTAGAATTACGAACATCACAAAAATGCGCGTGTAATTAGTAAGTTGGTCTATATGTCACACAATATTCACTTTCCATGAAGTCCTATGACTCTCAGTTAATAAATTATTAATTATTGTTTCATTTAGTGGTGCTTTCTCTTCTACACATGTTACATATTTTCGAATGTGATAAAAAAGAAGTAACAAATTACCAGTAGGTAAAGGTTTGGAAGGTGGCGGCCGTCACCTACTTTAAGCCAGTTTCCGGAAATTCAGTATTAGTGATAAGAATCCTAGGGTATATCTCCGTCAAGAGAGCCGATAAACCAGCTGAGTGTCGATCCTGATACCTGATACGTACGCAAAACTTTATTGGTAAACACATTTGCTCAGGTGTGTCTATGCCTAACAGATGCTACCAAGAGTTTCATAAATGACAGAAAGCAAAAGGAAAGAAGGGTTCTGTGTTGCTGGAATTATCTTTTGTACAGAAACCTTCTTTCTGTCTTCACTCGTTCCATCATTTTTCCGCGCTTCACTTTTTCCTTTCCCTTTGTTTCCTTCCAGTTGTCATTACGAGATGACCTGGCCAACTAATTCGTTTTGTTATATATAAAGGTTCTATATAATTATCGGTCGGATCTTGGCAAAGTAATGGATCCATCATCCCAGGAGACACACACGGAAAAGAAAAAGCGATGCACACACACACACACACACACACACACACACAAAAGCCAAGGAGTTTTAACTGCTGTAAGCTAGATGTTAGTTTCGTATTTGTCATCACTCAGTCATTGATCGGTAGATCGATTAAGAGGTACAAATGGCTGTCGTCGCATATATGTTCCATTGACAGCTTCTTGAGGACTGAGAGATGGATCATACAGTGTTTGGTTTCACGAAAGCAGGATTATTGCTGCCTGAGTTCGCAACTCGTGGGTCCTGTAATTTCTTTATGCCCTTATTTTTCGATGCTATATCAACCTCCACGTAGTTCCATGTTAAGGTATTAATAACATCCATATAAAGCTGGATCTCGCAACTGGTGAACACGATTTGTTAAGATTATTTTATGACGCTGTATCAACTGCGATATCAGATTAATGTTAACTTATTACTAATACTGCACTGTTTAAATATTTAATGGCTCATGCAACATATAGTAATTTATAAAAAAGTACCCTAATCAAATAAAACGAATGTTGCATCAAAAATAAAAAGAAGGAAAGGAGGAAAGAAGGAGAGAAGGAGAGAAAATGAAAAAGAGAAAAGTCCTGAAAAGTAATAAATATAGTTTTGGAATATTTACTACACTTATTTCTCACTTGATTTTCGCCGTAGTGATTGGACTAGAAGTTATATTTTCAAGAGAGGTGCAGATTTCTCTTTCCTCATGGCGTGCAGACTAGCTGTTGGGCCCACACAGTGGGACATCCAATATTTTCCTGAGGGTAAAAAGGGCTGGGACGTGAAGCTGACTACGAACCGCCATATGCTGACGAAGTGAGGAGTGCTTGAGGCCACAACTCTGATATTCCACGTGTTTCCATGCATGTTGTTTAAACGAACGCAGCGACAGTTTCACGTGCTTACCTTAAACACGTACAATGAAGCATGACAAAGTAGAATTGGGTCTACTGCAAACTCGGTTTAATGCGTATCTCGATACCATGAGTGCATTAATGGTGTTCAACCTAGTTATTACACATTTTTAGTGCTACTACATCATCTACGAATTGTGACGAATCACTACTTGTAATTTATGCCTATTTAACAAATATGAAGGCATATGTTTTCCCCTGAATTCCCGAACTCCCGTCGATATGGACTAGCCCAGTAGCTTCTATTAGCAATCGTTTGTTTTTATTTGTTGGATTTTATTAAGGATTAATAAGTGTTAGATTACAAAGTTAGGACTGAGTGTGCCACGTACGATCCTGTTGGCGTTAATATAACAATAGCATGAATTGAAACAAACATGTCAGTGTAATAAATAATCTATCGATAAAGGGAATACAGCTAACAGCCAAAGCCTCGAACATACCAAATATGGAAAGATAAAATGTCCAAAATAATTATGCTGTAACAAGCGCGTCATTGTGATTTACTGTACATCGAAGAATTCAGATTGTCAAAGCGACTTATTGCTATTGTAGCGTCTTGTAAGTCCTTCAGAACAAGCAGAAATTATTAACACAGCGACACAGTGCGATCTACTCAGACGTATATACATTCAGTTGCAACCATGCCCCCCCCCCCTTCCATGGCGGGACAGCCCCCATTGGGCCAGGCTTCGCGATCACACTCAGACACACCACACTCGGTAGGACTCCTCTGGACGGGCGATCAGCCCGACACAGAGACCTCGACCTGACAACACGCAACACTCACAAGAGACACACATTCATGCCACCGGCGGGAATCGAACCCGCAATCCCGGCAAGCGAAAGGAGGAAGACCGACGCCTTAGCCCGCGCGGCCGCTGGGATCTGTAACCAACGTTATGGAATAGAATCAATAACTAATGACGCTGAACAACACATTTTTCGTACTAATTATTGGTTATAACGGATTTCTCATGTCCAGGAGTTGCTGTTTGTTCTTATAGTGGCCGCTAGGCGGTGCAGGTTTTCGGCGCGTGGTATAAGAATCAGTAGACACGATAATCACTTACGTCGCGGCGACTTGCGTCGCAGCGCGCTATGCGACAGAGACAGCTCGCTCCGAAAGACAGAGACGAAGCATTCCGTTCTAGATCTGCTCCGCGCTCGTGATGGGCTTTAGACAGGCGAGGGTGTCGTCCGAATAACGAGCTACGACATCGATCGGTCACTCGCTGCTTCGTTCCGCACATGCGACGTTGACGGACAGCTGTCGTCTTATTGCATGTTCACATGGACACTACAGGCTTTAACTGTAAGGCATGGGTTACGTTCTATCGAATAGGAATTAAAATCCAGATATACAAAACTGCCTAAGCAAATGATTATTTAACTTGTTGATCAATTAAGCCACTAATAATTTTTCCACTTAACATATTAACTTGCTGTTTGATTTATCGACTGAATAACTCACTGACTTACTAAACAGGTGACTAAGAGATTGACTTGCTGACGTATTGATGAGTGTCTCACTTCTCTGCGTCACTCACCCGGCAGCGAAACAAGGACACAGACAAGTGCCTGGTAATGGAATGTTGTAACATTTGAGGTTTTAAAAGCGACATGTGTTCAGAATTCGATCCTCTGGTTTGTGACGTGTAGTCTTGTTAGTGGTTACTAATATTTCGCAGAAAATATACTGCCTCTATAATCAAGGTTCGACCCTGAAGAACTCTCAGTACAGAGGCAGTGTGTTTCTCCACGACGTTGTTAACCACTAATTAGGCTACACGGTGTGGCATTTCAGAACACCATAAGCTGGAAAAGTGAAGCCTTCAAGTAAATGAAAACGCAAGAAGTACCTAAAAACAAACAAAGCAATTAAGTTCCTGATAACAGAAGGTAAAGTTCCATGTTTTTGATACCAAACTAGGCCCTTCTAATGTGGAAAAACAGATATTTTCCAAATTCTTTCCTTTTATCTTTTAGTAGCCTTCAGGTGAATTTATTACAGACACAAATCCTTTGTCGCCAGAGCTAACTAATACTGCATTGCGTTGAACTTCTGTGTGACTGTTGATCGAGGAACCTAAGTTGTCGGCTGCACTTCGTCCATGCATTTTTCTTGTGACGTGTACAGACCGAATCATAAAGGCTTACATGTACGCGGTGTTACGTGTTCTACGCGGCAAAAACTTCGAATGCAGTAGCACACGGCTAACTATATTCCCTCTCAAAACATCAAATGACAAGCGCACATTTTTAAAAGCATGCAGTTTTATTTTTCGTCTCATCCTGCATTAGTGTTTTCTGTATATTACTTAATTTCTGTCACCTTCTTCACAACACTGCAGACCTGTAGGCAAATACGAAAGAAAACTTGAAGAAGGTTCACATATGAAAAGAGATGTTAAAGGTAGAAGGAGCAGGTTGATGTTTCTGGAATAGATTTCTAAGTACTTGAACTTTCTCCCAAAGATTTTCGTTATTTTCAATTCGTAATCGTCCTGGCCTACGGGTTTAGCAGGCGCAATCTTAATTATGTATATTTTATACTCTACAACAATTCTATCATTATTACAGACGAATGAGGTCATGAATGTTCTTCATACTTTGAAAACTTGTTTCTCCATATGTATAACGAAAAAGGCAATGCATGCATATGTATTTGTTCGAAATAAATCCCAATCAATTGATAATTTCTGCTCTTTCCATTTGCATTTCCTTTCTATGGTGCCTTAAATGAGAACTGTTGTGTAATACCGCATTCAGATTATGGTTACTGCGTAAATGTTTAGAATGTAACGACACTGTATCTATTACTAATGTCAATAACCATCTATAACGCCAGTGATAAGGTATGAAATTGAGATAGAGTACGACAAATGTTGCATCATACAGGAGACGTCTTCCAGAAAAACTGACAAAAAATCTCCAGGCCACAGCATATTTCTTCAACAGTTATAACTAATGTGTATAATGCATAAGAAATTCACTGCCTTTCTACAGACCGAACTTTCGTAACATTAAAGACAAAATACTATCATGAAACGTCCTCAGGTTGCGTATGTAGGAGACGGCTTCAAAATATGGAGGGTAGCTGCGAGTATATTGAATAAGCAGTAGTGGACACTTGACAAGGGGTGGTCCTCCAGCTTGGGTGTTGGATGAGACGCTAATAACTCCTCCCCGTAAAAACTTACGATGTTACGAAACACTTCACAAAGCTTCGGTCTTTGACTTATCGCTTGCAACAACGTAAGCAATGGAAGATCTGACTCAGGATAGGGACACGTGGCGGGCTCCTGTGGATACGGTAACGGACCTTCGGGTTTCATAAAATTCGGCGAATTTCTTGACTACCTCGGAAACTATTAGCTTCTCTAGGAGCACTCTGCTCCGTGAAGTTAGCTGGAAATCTTCCCTTCACTTAAGCATGGCCTACGCATCTCAGATTAATTTTAGTAGTCTTACCTTACGGTTTACACCAAGGTCCGTTAAGTAGTCTATTTCTTCTGAAATTTTCATGCAGAACCGTGTAGTATACATTTTTTGTTTTCCGGTGGGTGTTAATAAGTCCCTCCTATTACGTGTCCTTAATTTAAAGACGTTAACTATATTAATAACATTAGCCGAATACTGTTGTGTTGGAGGGTGCAAGTGGTATACTTTACGAGGCATAGAATTTCATTTTCGTTACAAAACTCAAATTATATATCATATATCGCAAAAAGTCCCAGAGACCCTACGCTGATTCCTCTCAGTGCACTTTTCAACCACATAATAGATGTGGGACCTATTTAACACAGTGGTCCGTGTTGTGTGATTATTGAAACATTCGCACCTTGTCTCGGAAGTACCTTATTCCTTTGTATCCTTTTGTACACTTACTGTTTTTAGATACGTGCTTTAATTCCTGCCCCAACCTTCTTTTTAACATAACGATTCCAAGAATAGTATATAGAAACAAAAGTCATGGAGTACACGTTATATTTCCTGAAAAATTTACATGTACTCAGATGGTCAAAAAATGTTGTCCATTTTTAAAACCAGAAGTCCATTACCTTGTTCATAAAAGCCCATCACTGCTCCTACTCTGTGCTACCTGCATTCAGCATATATCCCTGTAGCCTCTTTTTCTACCAGGCATATGATAATATTCTCTAAGCTATGATTAGGTCTCTAAATTTCTCTCCTTCTCTGAGGCATCACGAATACAATGATATTGTACAAATACGTGTAATTTATCTCAGCATGCGTGCTACATGTCCCGTGCCATTTAGTAACGCTAATAATGTTAATTCTGGATACAAATTGTGAAGTTCTTCATTGTGTGAGGAGCATGTGTAGGTCTCCTCTTGAAGTATCGTGCCAGTGTCTTAATGATATTAACTAGGAATTGGAATGGGACTAAATTTGCAACTTCATATCAGGAAACGGACGCAATAGCAACACCATTAGCATGGCAATATTTTCATTTTTGTACTCGTACCTTTGACCTAAATAAACACAATTTTATTTGTTTTTGAAATCATCGCGCCATTCTGTCTCTCAAACGTACTTGAGCATGTTGCAGGTTATATGTATATATACATATACTGCAAGCAGAAAGCCAGTAAACATTCGTTTTGCACGTCCACTTTAGTCTGTCTGTGAGTTGCTTTGCGTGTCTGTATGCGATATTTCACAGGCAGAGGGAGGCAAGCCTCAAGACTATATGACTGGGCCACGTCTCCCTTGTACTTGGCCAATATATCATCGTCACATCGGGACACGAGGGCCTCATTCCAAGTTAATCTCGGCCATTCCTGCACGATCCTTCATTACAGCAGAAGCAGTAGGCTTACTTATTACAGGGGAAATGCCGTATTGCGGTATACATTAGACTAAGACCAGAAAAACAGTTTTTCTAAAAAAAAAAAGAAGCAGCCGCTTACTTCTGCCTTTCAAAACCTCGATTACATACGATATGCATGTATTTATATAATATGGTGTAGAGCCGTGTTCTCTTGAGGTGACGGACAAACACACACAGGCATAAAAAGAAAACTTCCGAATCTAGCAGGCATTACTCTACCGCAATAATAATAATAATAATAATAATAATAATAATAATTCCTCTTTCTTTGCAGCGTGGCCGAAACGAGATGGATGGCGATCCAGACATCGATGATGATACGCATATCTGCCTCAAGTGCAGGACAACCATTGCTGGTACATATCACCATATTAATTGTCTGGTGCAACAGCGTTTTAGCATCAACTAACTCCATTGTGATAAGTTCAAAGATTTTAATTCTTTTGGAATCCGAAAATTATCTCATTTTCATAAGTCTAGAACTGGACTTTATTCTGAATAATTAAAACCTAACCCTCGTCCTCAAATTCTACTCCCCTAAAATAAGCCTACATTTTAGCATGCAACTGTCCTCGATACTTAGGTCTCCTACATAGTCTCTTCTTCTTGACATTCTGTGACTAAATATGTGTGTAGGCATTATGCTCGTTTCCTGTGCTTGTTGCCAGTACCAGAGAGCTGATCCGCAAGGACTTAATTACGGAGTTCCTGCTGATTCAGTTCTTATGGAATGTGACGGTCTGCTGATTCAGTTCTTATGGAATGTGACGATCTGGTGGTTCAGTTCTTATGGAATGTGACGATCTGGTGGTTCAGTTCTTATGGAATGTGACGATCTGGTGATTCAGTTCTTATGGAATGTGACGATCTAGTGATTCAGTTCTTATGGAATGTGACGATCTGGTGATTCAGTTCTTATGGAATGTGACGATCTTGTGATTCAGTTCTTATGGAATGTGACGATCTGGTGATTCAGTTCTTATGGAATGTGACGATGTGTCGTTAGGTGAGTGGTTCACGACGATTGAAAGGTCTTCTGTACCTTAATATTCAGGTTCAAACTGTCCAAGAAGAAACGTGGGCAATCTTCGCCTGCTTGACCCTGAAGATGAAGACTGTATGATCCTTCGGATTGTCAGGGATGACTCACCCAAAGGATTGTCACATCCCAGCAGACTTGGATCCTAAGCTACGTTGCTGTGAGGACCTACATTGGCGCCTATGAGGTCATTTATTTTGTGAACTTCTCCAGCCTTCTGTTACTTCCTCCTTCCTAAACTAACTAACGAGCCACATGCGACAGCGTCCTTTTTGAGAAGTAAACAGGTCCTCCGCTAGACAAGAAATTCTCCACATTTTATGGAGCCCGGAGGTTCACTACCGCGTTCACAAGAGCCCGCCATTTGTCCCTATCCTGAGCCAGATCAGTCCAGTTCATGTTCTACCATCCCACTTCATAAAGATACATTTTAATGTTATCCTCCCATCTGCGCCTATATCTTTCAAGTGGTGGCTTTCCTTTAGGTTTCCACAACTAAACCCTGTGTGGAACTCTCCTCTGCCCCAGATGTGCCACATTCCCCGCCACATTCTTCTTGATTTCAGCACCCAAATAATACTTGATGAGGAGCACAGATTAGAAAGCGCCACATTATGCCTACCTAAACACCGTTTTTTGTTTCGATAAGGGACGATAATGAAGATTACCAGTCAAAAGGTTTCGAGTTCGATCCCGCCTGGTGCTATTAATGTCAAAAATAAGATATCTCATTATAATTATAAGAAGTCTCATGAACAGGGGAATAAAACCCACATCCGAAACGTCCTGTAAATATAGAGTAAAAGATCTTAAATTTTCTTAATTTATATGTTGCTACTTCGTTTGTAAACTGTAATTATGATGTCATCTGTACTTTTATTCACTGTTAGTTCGCGTATGTAAAAAGACTATAGTTCAATGGATAAAGCGACTGGCTACGGGCTGAGGGACCAGGTTTCCATTCACGGCAGGACGAGAATGACTCTCTTTGTTGCCATGTTTGCAGGATGTCGGGGAATTACCTAATTGCATATCCAGCGGATCGGTTAGTTCTAGTTATTCATTTGCTCCGTGCAAAGTTCCGTAAACCGTAGTTAAGAATGCAAGATATACCACCAATCCCTCAGTACTTATTCGTTGTTTAGTGCTTAGGCACAGGAGTAAGTTTTAACTGTTAATATTGGCGTGTATGATATTACAGGTTTGGACAACTATGTGAAACACCGGAAATCCGGTTGCGCCACAAGTAGTTCCAGCAGTCGTCCTCTCAATCATCCTGACAAAGGAGAGATCGTATCCGTTTCAAAGAATGGTACCATTCGTCCAGCACACGTAGAAAATGACCCCAGTCTCAAGGCAGATGATTTCTTTTCTTCCTTGGAACTCCAGAGCAGCGCTAAGAAAACTACAGGAACTTCCCCGGGAAGTTCCATCAGGAACCCTTGTGGTGTGGTAACAAGAAGTAAGGCTTCCGCAGCGATTATGGCCAGTACTTCTTCACGTGACACCCCGTCCACAAGTCAACAGAAAAGTGACAGTGAACTTCTTGGGAATGTCTCCTCAGAACTTTATTCACCATCAGCTGACACGGATAATGCCACAAGCACATGTCTCATCAAGACGGAGAGTCAAGAGAATATCTTGCAGGCGAGTGTGGAGAGAAGCGACCTCGAAGATTCAGCATGTGAAGAGGAGTCTAATGAAGAATATGAAGAGGAAGATGATGATGAAGAAGACGATGGTTGTCCACCGAGGTCATATACTGGAGGCAAATGGAAACCTGGAGACTTGATGACGAGAGGATCGCCACCGTCTTGGACAAGGACTTCTTCTTCTTCAACACATGCTGAAGAATATCGAGGGAGTAACACTGGAGGGTGGAGTCTGCTTCTTGAAGAATGCGCAAGAAGTCCTGCTGTGACGGTCGACCCTCCGCCTAATTTCACTGGAGGCAAATGGAGGCCGACATTGCCAAATTCGGCAGATATAAGCGCACAGCAGGTAAGCCACTTGTTCTCAACGTACGAGTATTAAATTTTAAAGAACATGTAATCTGTTCCTACTGTATTTCTTTCTTATCGAACATCACGGCGCAATATTCAGTATTATTATATATAGGTTCCGTGTTCGAACCTCGATGTCATAAGGATTATGGGCTCTATCAGTAATTCCAAGCGAATCCTGTATTTATATGCTTACTTTCTTTAAACATAAATATATTTTAAATAAGTAAGCTAAGGTTTATTAGACATTAATACTTTTGTAACGTGTGATGTGAGGTTTTCACAGCCTTATTGTTGAAGATCAAAGTGTTCTGGGATATTACGCTGTGTTGATAGATAAATTATTGCCGACATTTTGGAAGACATTGCTGCCTCCATTTTCAGGGTAGTCCAAGAAGAGTAGTTTTACAGTCTTATCTTTGTCTCTGCATGATATCCATAAAAGAGAATTGCTCTCCAAGTTGTCAGATATAATTAATTTAAAAAAAACTGTCATACCCATCGTAATATTAGTAATGTTTAACACATACAACAGTAACTTTCGCCTACAAATTACAATGATGTAGATTGTCTTCATACCAAACTTCACATTTTTTGCCGCAATGGTTAATTAGCTTTACCACAAACTAGAAAATAATTATACAATAGCATTGGTCTCTATCTTATAATTTTTTGTCTACGAAATATTACCTTAAGAGTAACGTCTTTTACCACACAGAGTGAGAGTCCTATATGAAGTGGCTTTAGTGCGGTCCACTTCTAAGAAATTTTGCGTATCTGCCGCGTTGGCTTTATTAATAGCAGGAAAGCGAAATTTTCAAGGATATGGTGGCTTCTGAAGGTTGGACATTCTACCAGATCTCATGTAAGTCGATTTGTTCGGATATTAGAAAATGTCAGATTGTCACACATACACATAAAATGCGACTTAACAGCGTATGTCTGCATTCCGTACAAAAAAATAATATTAGTTCAAAAGGCGTTTAGAAAACCTCTACAAAGAGTCAAAAGAGAACCAAAAATTTTGGCTCTATTACACAGTTCTTTATAGGTTTGCCGTGGCACAAACTCAGATGAGGAAGATTATGTTCTTCAAGATAACAACGGAGGGAGCGACTCTAATGCCACGAGAATTACCAATACGACAATCCCACGAGTACCTCCTCCAGGTCACACGAGTGGCAAATGGGTGCCGGGCAAGCAGGTTCGCCTGGATGACGGTGGTAGCACACGGGGTGGCAGTATGGATAACATGTTGCTGATTCCGCCACTTCGAAAGTTGGGCAGCACTATCCAGTATTGGTGTGGGCCATGTAATAGGCGACTCAGCTCCAGAACGCTGTACGAAAGGCATTTGTTGTCCGAACTGCATTTCAAGAGAACTGTACAGGAACAAGAGCTGGAAGAAAGCCCGGTTAGGGTGCAGGAGGACATGAATGACAGGAGGAGTGAAAAGAGGACAGTGAAACGTACCGAGGTCTACCTCAATAGCGACCTGTGGGCCCGCAGCAAGAGAAGAAGGCTGAAGTCCGGAACAGTAAGTAGTTCTTCAGGAATTTGTTTCTTTTAACCATTAATGCGAGTATACTAACCACGAGATGGGCCTATGTCGCTTAGAGTTCCTGTCCCTCCTAGGCTGGATGTATTTGTGTTTAACCCTTTGAAGTCGGACGTCCATCTAAATGAATTCACTACATATAATTTCCGTGAACGCTTACCTTATACACCCTACGAGTTGCACGATCCGGGATTCGATTCCCTTCACGGGCAAGACATTTTTCTCTTCTCGAAAACTTCCAGACTGGCTCTGGGTTCCATCCAGCCTCCTATAGAATGGGCACCGACATTCCTTCCCTGGTGTAAAGCAGCCGGATTTGAAGTTGGCCACTGATCTCCATACATAGCCAAAGATAATAGTAAGTGGAGATATGCCTCTGCTCTTCATGATATCCGCACGGAAAAATTTGTCTTTGCTTTATATATCTGTGTAAGTATGCCTGTATAATTTCATTTTCTGCCTCACAAAGAACACGGTCCATCGCCATTATGAAGACTAAATGGTTAATGCTGTTTCGGAAAGTAATCGGTATTTATTATGAACATCCTCTGAAGCACATAAATACGCTGCGTGTCAAAATGCAGAGTTCTTTAATATTACAGAAAGTGGTGCGTATAGCTGTCAAAGTGGTTACAGTCGAAGAAAAAAAGTCTCTTCTCATTCCTCACTGCTACATGTTAATAAATAGTGACTTTTCGACAATAAAAATTACTTTTTTTTATGAAAATGTAGAAACAGAAGATTTCTTTAAATACGCAGCCATTTCAAGCATGACTCTAAAGAATATTCCAGTGAAAAAATTGTAAGTTCCGAAGTAGCCTAATGAAAAATTGAAACAACGATGCCATGTCCTTGTTCCAGACCATTCTGGGTAGGATAATAGATGTATGAGGCATATAACGTGTTTGTACTTCACCGCATAAAGTATATCCTAATTGGTCGAACACTATTCATGAGTGTAAAAATGTTTCTTATGAGTCAGACTTAAAGTATTGTACAAAATGAAGTGACAGTTCCTCAGAGTGAGTGACAACAGATTTCAGGGTCTCCAAGAAAGCTGAAGAGACGCCGAGATGAAGTACGCTGCGAAGTCTGCAGGTCCAAAGTATGGAGGCACTTGATCGGAAAGCACTTGGTGTCGCACTATCATTGCCGTAAGGCGCGCTTCGGCCAACCACAGGCTACAGCTCTTGTTCTGGACAACATCCACAGCGTGGTACGCCAGGCACCCTTCCAGTGCAGTCCTTGCAAATTCTATTGTAACACAGCAGCCAGCTTCAAACAGCACTGGACATCCCAGGAACATGAGCATACTGACTCAAAGGTAGGACAGAAAGTGCAGAACTACTGAAGTCGCTGTCAGTGTGGTTCAGACAGAACAGAAGTGGGGTGCGTTACATGTGTAGAGTTCTTGATTTTTCACAAACACAACCTATGACGTACTCCCAGCAGATCTGAATGCCTTCAGTTTCAGATTTGTTTCCGTTTAACAAGCAAGCTGCTTATAAGTAAGATGCAATAATTTGTTGGCGAGAAATATACATATTCATCTTTTCTTCTTTGCCTTTTCTTTTGTTTCTTCTTCCCTTGATAATTTGTTTTTCAGTAGTTCATTCAATTTTTATGTTTATCTTCATGATAGTCTTAAATTTGCATTATCTTAAACATCATCATTTAAAAATCAGCGAAATTTTAAGTTAAATACAAACTTACGTTCCTTCCATATTTCTTATTAAACGTAATTTACACTTTAAGACGTAGCGTTCTGAATAACAGATGAACTGAATACAGAATGGCGTTATATCAGTCTATCTTTCGATTGGTTTGAAACAGAGATCTCATTTTATGTGTCTTTTGGCAGATGAGTGGCCGGTACTGGTGTTCGTTCTGCAAATATGAATGTGAGAGTTCTGGAGACATGGAGTGCCATATTGACAGCCCAGTACACCGGGAGCTTGTGGCCGTCATCAACCGGTCAGTCCCTGTCGTGATCCGGAAGCGGGCAGTGCTTTCCTGTGGTACATGCAGCGAAGAGTTCCTCTACAACGCGCAGCTACGAAGGCATATCGTGCGGGCCGGTCATCACGACCCTAGCACTGGTTCCGACGCTTACCAGGAGCGCTTCAGCTGTTCCGACTGCCACTTTGTAGGAAACTCCAGCGCCTCTCTGCAACGCCACGTGCTTCACACGCACAAAGCGGAGAAGAAGGGCGCCTACTTTTGCAGCGCTTGCTCCCTCAAATTTGATTCCGCGGAGGAAGCTGCATTGCATCGTCGTGGTCAGGAGCACAAATATTCGGCTCTTGCCAGTAGGAGGGACAGGGGCTTGAGCGAAGAAGTCCTTGTTAAGAGTTGCCCTCACTGCGGAGAGGACTTCGAAAACGTTTTGCACTTAAAAACGCATCTTCGGGAGCAGCACGCCGAATTTCCGTACAGGTAAATCCGTTTTATCCCCGAAAGATGCCTTATGAATCGAATATTCTCTTCTACGTTGAACAAAATGTTAAACGTTGGAGTTGCTTTTACGATTAGGCAAAGCTTTTTGATAGGTATGATGACTGTGCTCTTTCCTTAATTAAAGTGAGAAATTCTTATCTCCGAAATGAGTCCATGTGAGATACGAAACACAGAATAAACCGCGAATCAGCGGACGAGAACGAAGAAATGTGAATCTGGTAATAATGTGTAGAGTCTACTTTTGCTCCTCCTTCATCGCTCTAGCAATTCATGTCCGTTACGTCCACATTTGATCTTTCCATCTTATTTTAGTCAGTTAGTGATCACTACCAGTACCCTCCATAATTGAGCGTATTTCTGCCAGGCTAAGGTGTCTTTTGATAAACCATTCTCCACTATTCTCTACTGTTCCATAAGCACTTTTCTTGCATGCATATCCACTCCTTTTCTACCATTTTCTTGTCTCATTTTCATAGTGTTCCCACGGTGATTCCGCCTGTAGTGCTTCGTCAACATCTTCGTGTTTTAAGCTCCAAATAATCGTTCTATCAAAGTCTAAATCTTGCCACACCATTCTCTTATTTTAACATTTTCTCTTGTAGTTCTCGCAGATGTACCCGTTGTAAAATGGCTTTTCCTCCAATACCTTTAACTTCTTGCAGATGTGCGCGTTGTGGAATGGCATTTACGTTGCCGCAAGAAGTGTCACGCCACGTGAGAGAGGCACTCTGCATGTTCCGGCCCGACGAAAAGCGGTCGGACATTGCGTCAGAGGGAGAGGAAGTGTCTAAAATCGGTACCGATTCAGGTATTTCTACAGACATTAGCAGGAAACACGAAGAAGGCGGAGACTGCGGACCTATAACGTGCAGTCAGTGTTCGTACCGCACTGACTCGCGAGCCGAACTCTTATTTCACGAGGTACTGCACGGAGAACCGATCACTGATCCCTCTATTACAGGAGATCCAAGCGATCTAGAGGTCGGCCTTGGAAACATCACAACCCAGAATCAGGTAATGCTTTCATTTGCTTGCAAGTCGCCTTTAATTGTTGAAAATACCCGCGGTTAACGCGCCTAACTTTGTATCAGCTAAGAGCTCGTCACGTGACATATTATGCATCGCGTGTTGCAGTATGTATGAAATCGTACAGTAGTCTATATCTCGCATGATGCAATATCACGTTATGCAGCATCTCTCAGATTAAAACAGCATACATGAAAATGTATACATGCATAGTCATATCTAAGAATATGTGTTTTGTGTACCAGTTATTTACATACATACACACACACACACACACACATGAGACTCAAATAGTGCAATGTGTAGGTCTATATGAATACTTATGTCCTGCTAACCAGATAACCTAATTTTAAATTACCTCCATAATTTATTGTACTTAATATTGCGTAGTTTGTATAACCTAGTATAAGATGATGGAGCTGTCAAATTAAGTACGAATCAGGTAATGTTGTAAATATAGGACATGTCAAGAAACTCGGTCATACGTGGGCCTACATGTTTCCTTATATATACATGTGTATAAAATGATATAGGACATATCAAATAATTTAGTACATAATGAGGTGATGTGTATTTCCGACGAAGTAGTAGTTACCATACAATGCACTAATTAAGTAAGTAAGAAAGGCCTAATCAAGTACGTATACATGGACGTGTGTGTATGTGTGTACGTATGTAGGTATGAATTCATGAGTGACATTATTTTCCATAATATAAACTCAGTATCTCTGCTGAAGGAACACAACCCCCGAATTGTGCTATAATCCATTCATATTGTTGCAGAAGATGGCGAGGTACCAGTGTCCCCTGTGCACGCGAGTGTTCCGCAAGGCCTCTCTACGATGCCACTTGAGGACCCACACACAAGAACGGCCGTACGTCTGTACGTTTTGTTATCGCGGTTTCGGACATAGGTCCTCCATGATTTCACACATGAAACAAGAACATCGCGGAGAGGCGGGACATGTGTGTGATGTGTGTCCCTTCAGGACGGCAAACAAAGCCTCGATGGACCGACACAGGCTGATACATACTCAGCGCAACAAGCCCTTCCTCTGCGCCGTCTGCGGGGCGAATTTCTTCCTTAAGTAAGTACCAGCTTTTGGTATGTAGAGTATCTCAAAAGTAACACTCTACTCTAATACTTAACTACACTAAAACTTGGCGACAGCTGCTAAATGTGTAAAGACAAGCAGAAAGTAAATTTGTTTGCATGTCACAAAGGCATGCAGAAAGTGGAAATATAGCTCCACGCATTCGTAACCTGATACTGTATCAAGATAAATAGCCAGTTTCACTATCTTACCGCTTTACTCCCGGAAAACAACCCCCGGTAACCACTGAACCGTGGGCTGTTTAGGCCTCACAGCCGATCTGGACTCTTTAGAGAAGACAGAAAACTATTGACCTTGCTGCCAATCGAACCATGGTTCTCCAGTCATCCCACCCATAGTCTTGTCAGCGTACCAACTACGCTATCCTGGCTGGATGTGAGGACGTGAAAAATATAGCTGTATCCAGCGTGATCTTCAGTAGAAATGTATTTGGCATGAACTATACACAGAGGTGGGTACAATAGTACAGAATTAGCACTTCACTGTATCCTAATTAAGAGGTAAGTGCCACGTGTTAGTTGTGCAACATTGAAAAATGTGTATCAGGGTCACGCACTGCAAGTCATAAGACGTCATCACATTAACAACATTCTGGGGACAACTAATTTACCATAGTGAAAGAGAGGCAAATCACTTAAATGTGATTTTGGAAAAAGCTAAGGATGTTGTAAATGTAAGCATATATAAAAGATAATATCTACAATGCCAGGATAGCAGATTCGGTATAGTGATAGGCAATGGGCCAGACAGTCCGTGGTTCGATTCCCGGCAGGTGAAAAGTCCAGTCCTACTCAAGTAGCTGAGAAAACATGTTTGAATTATCTGTGAATCAATCATTTGAACGATACGATAACACCGACAGCCCCTCGTGATATTCTCGGTGCTATTGTGCTGTTAAATGGCGCATTCACCAGTCAGTTGAATAGTTAGCCTAGCGGCCAATGGCTTTCACAAAGGTCGGCGCGGAAGTGATGCAGTAAGTGATGCGAGACAGGTGTGGCCGGGTTCAGACCCTCGCGGCAAATCGTGATATGTCTGCGTGATTCTGCACAGCTCAGCACTTCAAAGTGCTATATGATGTCTGATTAATGATAGTCACTCGCGCAGGTAGCCTTTGTTTTCAGTTTGTTTCGCGCTTGACTTTTTTCAGTCGCTGTATATGCACATATTCTAATGAAGATGTTCGAATCTCTTCCATATCAATTTACTTTCAAATTTGCATAATTTTTGTAAAAATGTTGATGCTCTCAACTCCCATGTTTAGTTTTCTGCATTCATTAAGCACTTGCATAGTATAAATAGAGAGTGGGAAGTCTTGTCGGTCCGACCGTACTGTGTGTAAAGTTCAGGACTTCTGAACGAATCTTGATAAAATTTTGTTCTGAAGGTCTACATTGGAATTCCTTCGGCAAATTTGACTTGGATTCGTATATATCGGTCCAGTAATCAGCTTTTTACATGTTTCTGTAAAAATGAAGCCTTGCAGTACAAAAATAGTCCAAATTGTAAAATGCCGACCTTCCTAATATCGGCGACGTTTACTTTAAATAGTTTTTCGTGTAGATAAGTGTGTGAAATCAAAGCAAGAGAAATAATTGCTGGCGCTATGACTACATCTGAATTCGCTTAGCTTTGCAAAAATATTTATCTATATACAGTAAATAAATAAATACTAATACTCCTGATTTATATAGAATAGCAGAGAAGGCTTTCGATCGATACGTGTAGGGCTACTCCAATCGAGCAACTCCTTCAACCCTTGTTTCTATATAAGCTGATATCTGAATAACTGATTAGTTGAGACCAGTTGCATAAGTCTTTGCCTTTCAACAAAGATCTGAAATGACAAGAGAATGCTAAGGTAACCGTAACTCTTTAAATGAAACGAGAAGAATGTAAATTCAATGCAGCTTCAGAGACGGAAAACTTATAAATGTGGTTCAGACCAAAAGACGAGGAAACGTATTGCAGATCCATGTTGAGACATGCCATGATTCCTACACGCAAACGAAACAAGTCTTAGAAGCACTGACGGTTTCACAGTGCCAGGCTTGCAAAAGATTAAACAGCGCAGGGTTTTAAATGTCTTTGTAACACATTACCATATAGCCTAAAGCTATGTTTGTGAGGTCAAAGTATGGTAGTAACAGACTAACAAGAGCGTCGGTTGCAATGACTATTTGTTCTGTGCCCGTCCAATAATTATTTCCTCATAACGTTATTTTTACATACGTCAGACTAAATTTTGTGCTAAAAATGTCATAAAACTTAGAGGAAAAATAAAGGAAGCATTTAAGAGTAATTAACTTTGAGATACAATGTACTGTTTTAGTATGGTATTAGAGTCGTTGCTAAGGATTACAATTTAGACAGACTTGGCAAGTCCAGTCTGATAAAAATAACTTGTCATGCACCTTCCTACTATCACTATAGTGACAGCAATGGCTGGGCTATTTTCAATTTTCTTAGTAATATTCGTAATCTATTTCACTAAAGCCCAGTTTAATGTGCCCCTCTACTTCTAGGTCTTTCAAATGCCCTCTTCCCTTCAGATATTCTCACAAAGCATTCATATGCATCTGTTTTCTCCGTATTTGCTCCATATCTGTATCATACAATTCGCGTTAATGCAGTTGCTCTGTTTGTTTACTAGATGCGTGCTATGAATTGTAAAATCATCCCTCCCCCTCTTATTTCCTTTGTTCCTCCTTTTAATCTCACGCGCGCGCACATACACACACACACACACACACACACACACACACACACACACACACACGGTCTGTGTCTGGGCGACATAAGGTGAGAAACCAAATTACAAACATTACCGGATTTAGAAAATTCTAAATGTACGTTACTGTGACCACAATGTATTTGCTTGCAACACAGTGAGTACCTGACTAATTCCTTGCAACAGCCCAATATCCGTGAATTATGGTGTCATTACAAAGCGTTATGACTCTTACAGTTACTGATTACCATGATGTTCTTCTTCACACATGTCATCGAGTTGTGTTTGTTAAGCAGCGGTTAGTCATAGGTACGAGCAGTTACCGGTTAATAGTTTCCCTTATTGCTTTCAACATCAAGGTAAGATGTGTATACTAGGTTTTACTGCTTCAGTCGTTAAACGTCACGTACCTTTGTATGGCGGATTTTATGGTGTTTGAAGTGTATAAAAAGAAGGAAAATAAGGTTGTTTATGGCACGCGACAACTCTGCATTGTGACACATGGCCAGTTCTTCGTGACGTTACAATCCATGATGATCCCGCCAAGTTGGCAGCATTAATGCTTTGAAGCAAGTTTCGTCTAATTAATATAAAAAATTCTGTTTCTACCTCACAAAAAATACAGTGCGTCTTCATTATGAAGCCCGTCTGAATAATGTCACTGACAGAAATAATCGCTCTTTATTGCATTAATTAACCAACAAATATATTCATGGTGTGGGCGAAATGGAGATTTGTTTATATTAAGGCAAGCAGTACATTATTAACCGCAAAACTTGTTATTGTTCCTGTCATCTTGATGAGTGTAATGAAAGGCGCTTTTCTCTGTCTAGACTCTAACAGAAAATAGAAGCCATGCAAAGGCTATGCTCAGGTTTTGGTATAATATCGATACCTGGTGGATCAGATATCAAGGTAGACCTGCGAACTATTATGTGGGTTTATGTGACACATTAAGCGCTCTCGGGATCTTTATTAATGGGTTTTTATGTCTGTAACTCTAATAGTGGAATGCGTTAAGTTTAGTGTGTACTTATTCATATGTGTACATCGTCACCAATGTAAGTATCAGTTCGAGAGGAAGCAACGTATTAAGAGAATGCAGTGCAGTAGACCACCAACGGTAGCACAGATATACTCATGTAACTGAGCCAGGACATCTTAGCCGGTATGGCGGCTAGGTTATGAGCTGGACAACCAAGCAATTGTCTTTCGATTCCCGGAAGGAAAAAGAAGTTCTTCCTTCTCCAAAACATCCAGGCCGCCCTTGGGTCCACCTAGCTTCCTATTCAGTGAGCACCAGGGGCTTTCTGTCGAGGGTAAAACGGCCGTGGCCAGAAGTTGACCGCTCATTTCTCTCTATTGCCGCGGTTAAGAATGTGTGGATTTTCGACGTCCGCTCTTCCGTATGCGTTCATAGTCTGCTCAGAAAGAGAGGGAGCGATGTTTTATTTAAAGACATTGTTACTTGCTAAGATTATCCCATATATCGTCGGTGGTAAATGAACGAATATGAAGCACATATAGAATGATAATGAAACGGGAAAGCCTAAGTACTGAAAGAAAAATCCTTTCTCAATGCCACTTATTCCACCACAAATTCTACATGTACAGGAAAAAATTTGTTTTAACTTACCTATTTATATAACCCCAAAAGACAGAGACAAATAGGAAGACTCAAAATCAAATGAAAGGACCAACGTTACAACTTTCAAACATATATATAAATTTTAAATTCTTCAGAGACTTAAAAGACGCTGCCGAGAAGCTCTGTGTTAATTCTCTTTAATGTGCGAGTAATTTACGACGTATAATTCTGCTTCAGTGGCCGCCATGTGTAGAAGAGTGTGACTTGGGCTAAAAGCCGCGATTGTACACATGCCACAAGTTTGTATAAATGGAGGGAAATATAGTATGTGTACAGAGCGTAATGATACCGAGATACGGGCAGTGCATGCCATCATTCATGTGACCAACAAAATGTACACATATAAACTCTTCCGCTGACTCGTGCTTATCAAGGTGGTATACGTGGAAACTTCAGCATTCCACGCGTCATGCCCCCACTTTCGCTTGTGTATGGTTACACCTTTTAGCTCTTCGCATTTTAACGAGCATTCTGTTTCACCCTTCTAAAATATTTAATTTTAGTTTGAAATTTTTAGGCTGGCTGAATTGTGTTGAGAAGCGTCTTTACATGTGGAATGAAACTCCTGATTTCCTAATTTCTATACACATCTCACACGCGTATACACAATCACCGATTTACGCAACTTAAATTTATGCAATTTTAGACTTATGCAACTTAAGAAAAGTAAAAAAGAATTATGATGTTGGGCATCCCCGTTGGCGTATGCTATCAGTTTTAGTATAGGAAACAGTCAGTGCTAGTGCTAGTGCTATACTAGTGCTATACTAGTTCAGTTGACCTTACATCACGAGGACAAATACAGTACAGAGTCCACTTGAGGACCCGTATACTCAGCACGGATATATAACACTACCTGCTCCACATGCCCACAGCAAATAACAACAACCTAGTAAGTAAACTACCATCATACGTTACTAATTTAATCAGTTACAAAAAGCTCTCTACTATTTAACACCCAATATCATTTTACAGAAACGGAATACAGAAAGCTCCACCCAAGCTCGGATTAAAAAACCAGTGTTAGAAGATAATAAGACCGAAAAAGAACCCCGGAAAAAAATACACCAAGCTCCGCAATCACGACACACCAACAAAAGAAAATGCAAGGCACAATACAGGTGGATGCCGTTAATACGGAAGTGTAATGTTATATATGTCCTCCTATGGTCAACCATAATGTTACCCTTTATCTCGTTTATCTGCATACTTCTTAGACGTACCTACTTTTGTTCCGTTCTTATATATTTTTCTCTCTTGTTGTTTTATATATATATATACATTCACTGATATTTTAATTTTATTGTCAAAGCGAAGGCCTTCCCTTCTTTGATAGGCAGAGTTCCAATATTAATGGTTTTGAAGTAGAGCCTGATGTTTGTCTTTCTGTAGACCGAAACTGGTCGCTCCAACCTCTAAAATAAAGTGAGGTACAAAATAACGTTGGCTGTTGACTGTTTCCTATACTAAAATTTAAAAAAAGAATTAAAATAACATTTTTAAAAGCGCGTAGAACCTGTCCTTGCGGGAATAAAAGCGCAATCAGACGAAGGTGGCGGAAGAATACCGCTGGGCGATAACACAGGCCGAGGGGCGGCCATGCTGCGGCCCATCTGGTTCCAGTGTGTTGGAGTTTGGATTTCAGCTGGACTCCCTCGTACACACACATAGCCCTGTAGTTGACCGTATGAAGACTGAGTTCTGACGTAACAAAAATTCGTCTTGTGCCGGACTTTTCAGAACAGTCAGGGAGTGCATGTAATTGGCTTTTCTGTGAATCTCAGCTTTCATAATTTTACGAAACACGATCTCTTATTGCGATCAAAGAGCACAGTACACACTCTGCATTTCAAGGCAGTCAAATACTGCTTGTGCCGCCTTTCCTTCCTCAGTTTCCGAATTATCATATTTTCCCACTCTTTATTCACAAGGCCTCTTCTTTACAGCTGTTACCACAACTAACTTCATAGTAACCAGATCATTTTGATCATTCTGTTTTCCTTGTCCGCTTTCACGATCGCCATGTTAATAGCTGGAGCTTATGCAGTCTCCCAGCTCCTCAATTCATTAATGCAGATTTCCTGTCTTATATAACATAGCCTACATTTTCTTCTTTTTAAGACAACAATAGAATTACCTCCGTCGTCAAATTTTTAAGATAAATTCGGTCTCGCTGTCTGTTTTAATCCTGTCTGCCAAATTTCGAATTCATGGACTTACACAAAAATATTAGTTTCGTCATTTTAAAAATTATACTAACTTACAGAAATATCTTTATTTAGTCGAAGTATAATCACTGTCACAAGACACTATAGGAACAGAACCTTCGTCCGTTCCTGCTGGCTAATGTTTTCTTATGCGCTGGATCAGTAGTACTCAAACTGTGTTCCGCGGAAACCTGTGGTACTGCAGGCGATTTTACAAGGGTTCTGCAAAAATTCTGATTTAGCCACAAGAGTTCCACAGATATTAAGGTTTTGAAGACCACTGCACAACTATGTGCACTGGCTCAGGCTCTCTTAAAGACGAGGACTTATTTTGGTGTTTCTAACGGCGCTATTTATTCCTTAAAGCTTAATTGATTTTATGTGCACCGCCACGTTTAATACTGAGGGCTCTAAACCTTGTCCACGGAACGTGTTTCATAAGATTCTCACAATAAATATATGTCGTTACCCTGTACAGCTTTCACCGATTGGCTTTTGTAAGGGAGAAGTGCTGTTTTCTCTGTGAATTACGAAACGAAGTTTCATGTATAAAGTAGATTCGTGGTAATCTTCAAAGGAATAAACTATATGGATTATATAACGTCTAATTCAATTAGAACATTGTCACAAACGGTGAACTGGTAATGATTTCGAAGGACGGAGTTGATGCGTTTATTAACAGTTCTCTTCGAATATTTCTGGAGAGGACGTGGGAAATGATGAAGCTCATTAACCACGACAGCTGACAGTTCGGCCGTCATAGCAAGCTAGCCTGTAGGAAACACTTAACATATCTAATAAAATACTCTAATTACATCCAGTAAATTCCGCCTGTTTTATTTATCAAAACAATATAGAACTTCTAGCATAACTTGACAGTTTCTTTCGAAAGGCGATGACTGGTCTCCCTACCATTGCCGTGTATCTGTAAATTGTACCGTCCTGCATTACAGCATTTTATTAATTACATATTTTGTCGTAAATGTATTCATTGTATATTTTAAACACGCGATAAAAATGAAAGAAGTCTATGTTAAGTGTCTACTGTTGCTCCCACCATCCCTTTCAATAATATGAAATACAGTTCATATCCTTACGTTGCCATTTCTTCGTGTGATGGAAGGTTTTACGCCTGAATGTAGGGGAAGCCTCTATCGTTGCAAAAGGTTTTAGCATTCATTAGCAAGACAGAGAGAGAGAGATAAAAAGGAAATTACAAACAAAATATGTGATCGTTCATAACAGGCTTTTGCTCAGTATATATTACGACTGGAACGAGCAACAAACCACTAAAACCATGCTGGGGCGCCTGCAATATGCTGGGTGCTACAGCAGTAAATCCAAGGCTCGTCACGATGTGAAATGAGGATCTCTGGTTAGCCAAAGAATGGCAACAACGAACTCTCTCGCCTACATCAACAGTAGAGTTAACAGTCGCCACGATTCCACTACCGCCACCATTTTGTATGGGTGTGAGAGAGGCAACGTGAAATATATGGCGTTTCATATAATAAAACAGGGTTGCTGCGGTTTAAGTACGCTAGTGACATTCAGTATTACGTGCCAGCAGTGCCTGCCTGCATAACGAACGCCAGGGCATTACAGCAGTCGCGTGTTCTCTTACATAATGCTTTCCTGCAGAGGCTGTACTATGTCCACTGAAAATGCTTAATTGAAAATAAATATTTTTGGCAAGCCACGTAATAGTCTGCCTCGCTTTGCTAAAGGCATGCCTTCTTGAAAACCGCTTTTAAGAGGAATTTCTTTAAAAGAATTTAGTATTAAATTTGTACATAATGTGGCCAGTCCATGTGGGATTTGTGGTTGACAAAGTGGTAGTGGGAGAGGTTCTTCTCCGAATACTTCAGCTTCTTCCTGTCAATGTAATTCCACCAGTGCTCCATACTCAGTTTCCATTGACCTACCACCGACATTATACTAGTATAACATTAAGAATTGGCGTTTTAACGTAAATACAACAATTTTATTGTAAAACAATTCTGTTTTACACAGTTTCGCTACATGTTTTGGTCACAATGACCATTATCAGGCGAAGCCTTTATGACAATATATAAAGGAAAGAAAAATATCAAGGACAGATGCTTCTTTCTTACAAAGTATTGTATTGTGGATGCTTTGTAAGAAAGAGGCATCTCTCCTTGATAATTTCACCTTCCTTTGTATATTGTAAAGGCTTCGCCTGATAATGGTCACCATAACCAAAATGTGTAGCGACACTGTGTAAAATAGAATTGTTTTAAATAAAATTACTGTTTATGTATTTAGTTTGAAAACTGTACGAATAACACAAAGGAATGTCTCTTCCAGAGATTAAGAATTGGCATTAACTTCGATACACCAGTTTTGCCACCGACATGTGGCATGTTTATTAAATAACTACATTTCCCACCCATAAAATACAGCATTTAGACTGCCATAACGTGGTCCCTGATGCCAGCTAGTGGATGGCATGTTCTTTGTAACAGGTTAATGATTATTCCTCTATGACTGTCGTGTTCGTGAATTAGGCAGCGGAATTTCCTCCACGCCAAGTGCGCTCGTTACACCATGACACAGTAACGGTTATACTGACACGACTGTCTTTCTTGAATTAAGTTGTGACGCCACGAATTTATCTTCTGAAACTAGGCAGCGCATATTCTCGACAGTAGATATAATTCTTATACCGCCATGATTAGGTGCTGTGTAGTCAGGTAACAGCACTTCCTCCAAACCACACCTGATGGTTATGAAGGTATGACTGGGTTCCGAAATCTCCTTTCTGACAAGAAGACGCACGAAGTAGGGGTGAGGTTAGTACTTGAAATGAAATGCCTTACATTGCGTATCACACGACGTGCACATTTTGTCCGATACGATTTTTTTTTGTTAATGACTTTCTACGCTAACCAGTCCTTCCATGGTTTTTCAACAGAATGAAACCTGATTGTCCTTTTATTTCTTCCTTCCTTCTACGCTGAGCAGCAAGCAACGGAAAGAAAATGTAATCCGTGTAAGAGCGTCGAAGCTGTACAGTAGTTCATATCGCCCCCGGCCCCCCCCCCCCCCCGCCGCCTTGGCCACAGCCTGTTTTTCTTAACCGCCCATTCGCAAATCAGCTGCGCTCCACAATTGCAGCCTGCAGTGGTAGGGTTAGTAAACTTTTCCTAAGCAACAGCGCTGCACGGTGGAAAGTCATACTATCAAGTTTAATCAGGCACGTTAATGAAGGTTTGCAGAGTAACCAGGATATACGGCGACATCACAACAACTCCACTACCACCAACAGGCGAAGCCCCAGCATATAAAGTCATTTTTCGAGGTAGTTTGTCTCCGAGTCTCCGCTTGTAGTTATGAAACACAATATTTCATGAAACTCATTTCAAAACACGCGTCTCAGCCATATTGGTCTGCCTGCGTTCATCATTCATCATAAGAGAGTGCTCAGTTTGTGCTATCCAGAACTGCTTTTAGTTTAGGTATGTCACTGAACGACGCTGTCAGTTGTCAAGACTAAAGCTATAGCGTCCGTGATAGGTGAGTAAATAAATCTGAAGCATTGGTGGAATGACACTGAGGGGGAAAACCGAATTACTGGCAGAAAATCCTGTTCCAGTGCCAATTTATCCACCACAAATGCGAAATTGCCTGGCCTGGGATTGAACCCAGACCTACATGGTGACAGTGCGGCGACCATAACTGCCTGAGCATGGCACGGCCCTGCTTGCAGTGATTAATGACTTTGTGATGAAGTGTTAATTTCATCTGTTATGTTAGTCTCACATAATCAGTATTTATTGCTGGAGGTATAGTTATTATACAAGACGTTTCGGGAGGTTTTTAGTCTTCAGATGATTTATGTGTGATTATACTGATAGGTTTTTAACATCCCTTTAATCTTTCTTTAATTTTAGGATTAAAGGCAACAAATGTGATCGAGCCCGCCGTGATTCCTGCAAGATTTCAGTCTCGTTCCGTTGTTTTGCTGTTTTGTGTCAATGACCTAGCATCCGATATAAACACAGTCTGTAAACCTGTCCTTTTTTGCAACAGTATAAGAATAATCGCCCTTGTGAAGTCATCTGATCCTATCTTTTCTCTTATAAACAACTGGTTTATAGGCTAATAAGCTTCCCCTACCTTTTAGTATAACAAACTTCGTAAGAACTGTGACTGATGATACATCAATAACTAACACAGGCCTACTTGTATGATCCATCAGTTCAAGATATGGAAAGTATGAGCACGAAGTTCCTCGGTGTATATACTGATAAAAACTTCAAACTGGAGAATTCACACAAACCACATCATCAAAAATAAATGCAAAACATATTTCATTGTGAGATCCCTCATTGTCTTTCTAGCATGGGACTGTTACATATGGTACAATTGTCAAACATTTTATACTTTTACATCATGTGTATAATGTTGCCTGTTTTTTGTACGGGTGTGAAACTTGGTGTCTCACATTAAGGGAAGAACATAGACTGAGGTTATTCGAGAACAGTTTGCTATGGAGAATGTTAGGGCCTAAGAGGGAATAAGTAACAGGAGGCTGGAGAAAAATGAATAATGATGCCTTTCATGATTTGTATCTACTCCTCATCAAATATTGTTTATGTGATCAAATCAACTGGATGAGATGGAGGGGGCTTGTGACACTTATGGAGGAGAAGAAAAGTGTATGCAGCGTTTTGCTGTAGAAACCTGAAGTAAGGAACCACATGCAAGACCTAGACGTAGATAGAAGGATAGTATTAAACTTATCTGAAAGAATGGGAAGGGGTGGCATAGAATGAATATATGTGGCACAGGATGGAGACAAATGGGGTGTTGTGAATGTTGTAATAAACTTTTGGGTTCCTTAAAGTGTGAGGAATTTCTTAATAAGCTTGTCAAGAAGGAGCCTAACCCACGGAGTGAGTTTATGTCAACTGTGATAATCTTCAGAGCAATTTAACTGATAGAAATGAAGTATTCTTTCTCTAAAGGGAGCTGCTCAAATTTGTGGTACATTCTCTGAGCCGTGAGTCGTGTAGATGTTCACTACAATGTTTCAGATACTGCTGCTTCCTATGAGTACATATTTGAGTTCATAATATGGAATTATTCCAGTTAAACTCATAGATTTTTACAGTCATCAATGAAAGATACATAATTTTCACATATCAATTGATACTCCTACATTATTTCAAGAACAAAAGTATAAATTGCTACAACCACTTACAACTTTCAATTACATAACGCTGCCCGTGAACCAGTCATTGGAAGGTATCATTAACAGAATATCAGTTGACACATAACTTTCAAACTAACTGCGATGCTGTAAACTTAAAATAATGAACAGCATTTATTCAGTACATGTAAGATCATAGATCTTGTTTTTGTACATGGAACCGGCTATAAAATGGGTAATATAGAAACAGAGGTGATAGGCATGGTCTATGTATTTAATGTGAGCATTTCATATAATTTTCCCTATTTTATGTGTCATGCGGCTGACTGTTTACAGAGATTTTCTACAATTTGATTTTACATTTAATTCCTTCTCTACTATATTTTTAATTACAGGCTTACTTTATTGCAGCTTGAGATATTTAAAAAGTTCTCTTTCTTTGAAGTCTGTTATGTTCAGGGGCGAGCTATGGGGGCGGGGGGAGGCGAGCAGTGTGGCTACCCCGGGCGACAGAATCCGAAAGGCAGCAAAATGAATACTTAAATGAAAAAAAAGAAAATTTTCTGCGCTCGACAGTTTTTAAATTATTGAGACAAACAACAGGAAATTTAATAAATAATTGTGATTTTTAAGCTTGTAATTTCTGTTGGGGGCGTCCATTGTGATTACACCCGGGCGCCAAAAAGCCTAGCTACACCACTGGGTATGCTCATGATCCCATGCAATGTCCCAATCGCCAGCCACCGTTGTCAGTATCATTCACACCTGCATGATCTGTCTACATACCTGCTAACCGTTTAGTATTCAACTCGACATAACACAGCACAGAAGTAGCCAGAAACAGTGACAATAACACTGCAGAGAACTAGACAGAAATAGTGAACATGCAGTTTGTATGCTGTTTATGTCTGCATTATAGTTCCCTTTCTAACTAAGGCACATTATTTGTCACCACTTACCACATCAGGTTCACGTGTAGATTCTAGCCACTAGCTCGACTGACATACGCCGGCGACCTTGAAATGGACACCCACACAAAGACAATCACTGGAAGTCTGATAACGCCGCGTAATATGATACACACGGTAAGGTTATGGAGATTACACATGTCACAAACAGACGACGAGTCCAATATTCACCTTGAAACACTTTCGCAATATTGTGCACGTGTGTCAGCACCTGAACTGCAGCACTACGTACAGTTACTACACGTAACATAGCCAGTGTAACCTAAACCTCCTACCTTGCTACTTTATTTACTGCCATTAGCACTAATGAAGACACTATCATTTACATAAGGCGCCTAGCCACGGAGCTGTAAATGTATGCTTTTCGCCTCTTTATCCACAAATATTTCCTAACCCACTTCATTTTGTAAGAAATAACCGTTTAAAACACAGAACTCCCTTATTCCTTTAGTAAGTCACGACAGGATTTATTATTCTTAACGATCTGAGAATTAGTAACTGAAGCTCCTCAGGTGTGACGATTCCTGAAGGCGGCAATTCTTGCGTATCGATACTGGCGATCGATAATTGTAGGTGACAGCAGATGGCATCACTTTGAAATCTGACTTCGCAGTGGTCATAAGGCGGGAGAAATACGAGACGAGAGAGTGGAGTAGCGTAGTGGTTGTAGTGACAAGGTGATGGCTGCGAACATCCGGTGTTCGAATCCCAGCAGGGGTAACTATTTTTTATCTTCTTCAAAACGTCCACACCGGCAGTGTGAGCCACTGACCATCCCATTCAGTGGGGACACGATTTTTTCTGGCGTTAAAGCGGCCGGGGCGTGAAGTTCATTTTGTGACGTGGACACGCACAACCTTCCCTTTTTACGTTTACCTAACAATAAAGATCAGGTCTTCAGAAAGTTTAGTTCTACACATTCAGATGGTGGTTTCAGATATTTTCTTTAAAATTTGTGATTTTTTTTCAGTCGTATATTAACATATGGAAGTATAATTGTAATATTTCTAATAAATATATATTTATCGCAGTTATAGTCTTCAATACGGTTTAGGGGTTTTAAAGGCATATTACACCAAGAGAATATGAAAAGAGACCTAAAAACAGGAATATTAAATATATTCGTACATAGGCTTGTTGTGTCGCAAGTACCTGTTTAAAATGCATCCCGATCAGCAGACAGTATAGCAGTGGTTGCCCGCAGTCCTGGTTAATATCTAGAAACATAAATGTTAAAGGAGGTACGCAACGTCGTGTGTATTTAAAACTTAGCCTGAAAAATTATATAAATTTATTTGTGTGTGTGGGGGGGGGGGGCCAAAGAGGTAAATAAAACAGCAAATAGCTGAGGAGGAGAGAAAATTTGCCTATACAACGACTTGCTTCGGCTAATATTTTAAGCTGATTAAAACATGAAAGACAGAATGACTGGGTTATGAGTGAAGGACGCAGTAAGTAGGAATATGCATATGAATTCTTGGGTCAAACACCCAAGGAGAACAGAATTCTTGGGAAAAGTATTCATGATTTGGGTGTAATACCAAAGAAGACTCTTCTACGGTAATATGTGAAAATGTGAACTGGGTTAATCTCGCTGAGGACAGGAGTATGTTAAGCACTTTCTGTGACGACAGTGATGAATATTTAAGTTTCAAGCCGGGCGGGAATTTGGCTGATTATGAATTGCTTTAGGATTACTGTGCACCATGAGTTTAGTTAATGCTTAATTATTCCAAAGCTTGAAATGAATCTAGTTAATCTATTCAACACACGTACCTTTACGTCTCGTCTCTCTTCTGTCACCAAAGTAAAGTCTATGGGCAGTTCAGCGTTTCATAACTTGTGTCCATGTATATTGTCTGGTGTATTTTTGTGAACTTTCGCCACTACCTCAGCGAAACTGGTGTCACAACTAGGTTCATAGGAAACACATTACTGTCACAGCGGTCCTCCGGCTGCTTACTTTTTATGACGTAGACCGACAACAAATACCCATCATCATTACCGTCATATCCAAATTAATATTTACGCATGCGCGTGCGTAATGTATTGCATTTCGTCACACACAGACTAATACTTACTCACTAAAAAAAAAAGGTAACATTTCCACAAATTAAATTCGCCACAACACTTTCAGATTATTACGCAAGCCGTAAAGCGGCTGAATTCTCTTCCCTATACGCCTGGTTTGATTCTGGGACGTAACACACATCGATAATGATGCAGATTTTTGTGGTTTTCCTCAGCACCTGCAAGTCAGTCTCAAGAAAACGTAATGAAGTAAGCTACGGCCGCATTTTGATCAGTGCTTCTCAGTTCGCCATTCACAAATCTTATCTTATTCCACTTTCTTTTATCTTTCTTCCGTTATGTACAGTATTATTATCTCATACAGCTACAGTTTCAAGGTGTCTAGAGTCTCTTTTAGAAGTCGCTAGAATTAATAAATATTTAACATAATCTTGAAGAAGAAAAGTGGGCTAAAATTATATTTTGGAACTACACAAAGTGAAAATTGTGCCAATGCTAGGTTGAAGGAACAGCTGATGCCAACATTTCTCAATAAGTCACTAGTACTACTGCGTCAAGTATCAGCTTTCATGTAATAACATTTTATAAATAGGGCACGTAATTAGATACGTTGTAAATAACCTCATATTAAAATCAAGTAGATGATAAATAGTAATGTCTATAACGTTATGAGGATGATGATGATGATGATGATGATGATAATAATAATAATAATAATAATAATCGTCAACATCATCACTCTAATACATAATACATTGATATTTCTCAAAACGAACAACGCAATTTCAATAAAATAAAATCCGGAACGTGACATATCCATTTATTTATATAGTCGACTCTCATCTCATCCAGTTCTAAATAACTTCTGCAGCTGAAATAACTGCGTTGAATAACTAACCTCTACTTTATCACTTTTTAATTCTCATTTATTTTCGCTCACGATTTTTCTCTGAATCAGTATTAACACCATCACATAGTCACGTAGTATTGTTTGTCATGGCTCGATTAAATGCACTGAAGCTATTGGTTGATCTGTGGAAAGAAATTATGATACGTTACAAGTCCATTGTTTCATAGTCTTAGTGGGCGTCAGCCATCTTGACATATAGAAGAAAGAGATATGGAAAGGGAGGGTCAAGCTGTTTGAAGTTGAGGAACAATTGAGTTATGACACAGCGATGGTTTTTGTTTTCTGCTTCTAACGCTGCAGCAGTAGTGCCCCTCCAAACATATTCATTGGCAATTTATCAAAAAGAGAGTTGTACAACACAAACTATTTATCCGTGTCATTAAGAGCTATCATTAGTGCGAGAGAGAGAGAGATATTTGTTTCTTTATTTATGTCCATCTTCTAAATTTTTTTAACTTGCCCTATCGAAGAAATACTCGTACTCCATAAATTTTATCTGTGAACAATTATAACTTACAGGTGTCAGCATCCTGGAATTAGACTGTATAACCTTCCCTTTTTTAATTTTAAATACCTCACTTTCTTCTTTTGAAATAAGGAATCCAGTTCAGATGGAATCGTTGTGATTTGACGGGTTGTTTATCAAAATTTATAATAAAACTCTCAATGTACAAGTTAATAAAGAAGACCGCTTTTCTTTTTTCTCGTATGAAATTTATTTCCTTGACACTCTAAGCGGTGTTTAGGCCACCATCATTTAGTCATCCGCTCTGAGTTACCAGCGACGGTCCAATACAGGCCTCTCAGTGACGACGCTCGTATACATGCCAGAGCAGCGCTTACCAGAATGCCACGTTTTTGTCTCACGGATTCATTCTGAGGACGTAACAGCATGGTACACGTCACACCAGAAGATCAACATACGTAGTGCCCGTGCGTCGCTTGCAGATGAAACTGGATAAAATAAAGGGAACGAGATTAGTGTAGCCTATTGCTTTAATTCACATATCTGGTTTTCTCTCAAAAGAGAAATCAGGGTCTATGGCTTTCTTCGTGATTTTTCACGCATTATTGGTCTTTAAGTATCGTGCACGAAGTAAAACTTTACATGAAATATTAACATGCTGGAAACAATACTTAAAAAGTAGGGGCTTAAAAATGTATGCACTTAAGATGACGTTAAGTTGATTAAATGAAGAAGGATGAGACTGATTTATGTCTATGTTCCGTACTTGTCGATGCAGAAACGCTTACAGAATTTAAGATCAGGTATGGTTGACTACAGATAGCACTTTTTGTACCAAGACAGGAAATGTACGTATTAACGTAAAGTTTAGGCGCTTTCGCGCAACCATTTTTGCCATGGAAAAGCAATAAGTATTACATATTCTGAGTTTGTGTCTGTAGCCTTAGTTACGCAGCATGCAAAGTGCATGTGCCGTATTATACTGTCATCTGCGGCGTGTCTGGCTGTAGCACGTATTTCCACATTATCTTATAAACGGCACGATTTTCCGGAAACGGTTATTGAACTTAAAAAGTGTTTTCATTTCCCCTGAAATTTTTGTCTGAGATATTTCTCATTTAAAGAAGAATTCAACAAGTTTTTGTCATAAATATACATGGGTCTTCGTGTAAAGTACCAATTATTCTTGAGAACTGTGCTCTTCTGGAGTATAACGCAGCGTCGGGTGGTAATCCTTTACCGACGTTTCGGGACAACGTATCGGTTCCATCTTCAAGGGCCAAGAAGTCCAAGAAGAGTAGCGTATAACGCGGCGTCTTGTCAGATTTTAATCAACCTTGGACTATTTTCTCGACAGATTTTGAAAAAAGACTCAAATTTCATCAGATTTCATGAAAATCAGTCCAGTGGGAGCCAAGTTGTTCCATGCTGACGGACGGACAGACGAACAGACATGAAGAAGTTGGTAGTCGCTTTTTGCAATTTTGCGAATGCACCTAGAAGCAGGTCTTGGTGAAATAGCCCGATAAAATGCGAACTGTGTTGGACTAGTCGAGGATACAATCAAGCAGCATGCAATGATCTATATGTGGATGAAACTCCCTGTTCCACAGTGTAAACTTATACCTACATGATTTCTCAGCTAGGTGAATTTTTGGGATACGGCTCTCTTCCACGGAATTAAGAACTCTAATGAAGTCAAGAGAGATCAGACACGCAGCAAGCAAGGAAATGAAAGAAATGCGTACGAAATTGGGCCTGTAAGTCTTAAGGGAATAAACCATTCGAGGAACTGGGGCGAAATGAGGGGTAGTTTTACGACAGGTCTTGGAGAAAATTGAAAACGTGAAGGGCTATTTTAGTCGCTCGGAATGTGGTTTAGTGGGGGGCTGGAGACTTTTGTGGGCACTGTTGTGAATCTGATGGTTTTACTGTTAACCTTGTACGGACTGTTCCCTCATGTCTACAAACAAGATTCAAAAATGCAGGCCAGAGTCCCTGGGCAACACTGGCCGGCGGCGCCATGAAGATCGGCAAACAAAGAGATGTCACATATGTACAACACACTGGGCAGCACATACTTCCAGTTTTTATTTTTTCCACTCCCCCCTCCCCACCCCCCGCAACCCCTCCTGTTTTTCTTTGTTACCATCCGGTCTCCTTCCTGTCTGTCAGTTCTTTACTCTCGACCACTGCTGTGTCCAGTACACTTCACTTCTGTGTGGCAGAAAGAAATTCCGCCTCCTTCTGCAACATTTTCAACAGTAATGTTCCTACTCAGGCTTCGGGAAGGGCAATCCACAATATATTTGTATGAACAGATAGAAATGGACGTTTAAGAGGTTATTTTGTTTTAGGTTCTTAATTTGGTTTTCCGATTGCTTTAATTTTACGTTGCGTCATATCGTTACCCTTCAGTACTGGCAACATCACAATAAAGCAGTTTCTCATGTAATTCAGACTGCCTGTACCATGAAGCATTGTTGACGGGCTTCATAGGATTTCATGTCTTGACTGCTGGCTGAATGCCGGCCATCACACTGAGAGCCGCAGTTCATCTTGCTTTCTATACGCGCCGGGGCATCCACCTACCAAACCTTTATACCTACAGTTCTAGCACCGCCATCTCAAATTTACGACCATCTCGGGCTTAAAAGTATGCAATAAATCCCCTCAGCTTAGATTTTTTCTTCTCTCTCTCTCTCTCTCTCTCTGTCTCTCTGTCTCTCTGCCCGCCCTAAAGCTCTGCTATTGCTGCCTCTGTAGATTGGCATGATTCGATATACTTTCCTCGGAGTGATAAATAGTAATTACTACCTAGTGCTTTTCTTTCTTTTAACCCCCCTCTCCCCCACATATATTCTCTCTCTCTGCTGCCACCCGCCTTTACTTCATTATGATGAGCGCCATATTTCATTGACGCCTCCAGAATAAATATGGCAAACCGTCAAGCGAGACACGGTGGTGTACTGGAGGAATAGGAGGCGAGGGTGGATGTTTTTAAATAAGAAGGAATATATGAGCCAGACAGTGACGTTACCCCCTCAAACGATTTATTGCTTCTTTTCTTCTAACCGATAATGCCCTCTCCAGTTAGGAGGGTGAGTACTCACGTAAAAACACAATTATATTAAGGTAATATTTCTCTAGATTTAATTAAATACCTTAGAACATTTTATTACAATAGGTTATTGTAGTTGAGATTTTGAAACCATTTTTACTTTTAGAAACTGAGACGTTTACCCTAGTTAGGATTTCATATATATATATATTTATTTATTTATTTATATTCCAAATACTCTCTGAGCTGTCTTACAGAATTCCTTCCGAGAGATTTAATTCATGGCAGACGCAGATCTATTGCTGTGACTCTAATCGCATTGACTTAAATTGTTATCCCTGGCGCTTTGTTAAGAATACATTACATCATTTGAAATTCAAACTGGAATTAGATGGGATGTGTATTTATATGTAATAGCGCACATACTAGGATACGTTGTATGATTTTCCAAGTGTGTATATTTTTCACTTATGGAGGACACGGTTATTTAAGTATTTGACAGACGGCCTTAATATGCAGTTAGTCCCAGCACGTACATACTTCCAGCTATAACAGATATCCTTTTCAATTTTCAGTGGACCGTTATCACTAGATATTGTAAACTGTTAACGGAAGTCATGTTGAAAGACATAGTTGTTGCTTGTGCCGAAACTATGTCCTGGCATTTGTCTCTGCCGACTGAGGGAAACTACGAACGTTCTCAATGAGAACAGCCGGTAAACCTACCAATATCGAACCTTCAGTTTTCTTTAACCGAAGCCCAGAGTTTTACCTCTGCTCCTACCAACTGCAATGTCAGATCGGTTTCAGTGTGCGGGCTACCGCGTTTTGAAGCAGGTGGTCACCGCGAGAAGCAAATTTCAGACTAAAATTATATTTTGTTGAAATGTTGAGTGTGTCCTCGTCTCCTGTTTTATGACTACACGTGACCAGGCAATAGGAATGATAGAGATAGGACACAATACCAGGATGTAACTCAATATACACGTTTATACGAAAAACAAAACATTGAAATACGTGATAAACTTCAGGCCAATAATACATATAGTGAGATAGGAAGAGACATAAATAGCGCAGAATGGGTGGAGACAAATGACAAAATATAACACGGGATTAAAAGTTAGAGGGCAAAGTCTAAGAGGAAGAATAAACTCATGTAAGGAGAATCTCGAGGTTAGTGCAGACTTTGAGTTTTCTAGTGCATTATAATGAAAGGAAAAAATGTCATACCGTTCCACATAAGAAAGTAATTTAAACGGTAGCACTCCTAAGAGGTTCATGTTTCAAATCCCGGCTGGGACTCCAACTATCCTGAATCTCTTTTATGGTATTCTTCAGTTTCTCCAAGCAAGTGCCTTAAATTTGGCCAGGACCACTTCCTTCCACATCCTGCCCGGTTTATTATTTACTGTCACTCAAGCTACGATACACAGCGTGAATTGCTGACATCGTCGGTAAGTAAATAAATAAATAAATAAATAAATAAGCCACTGACAGTGACCATTTTCAAGAATATGGCCCCGTATAGACTGGTATATGTGTACCGACGTTTCCCAGAAACCGGCTGCTTCCATCAACGGGGTACTTCAATTTCCTGCATCATTACAGTGCTGAAAGTTGGGGTATTAGCTTCACCTGAAACGTCGATACATGTACCATACTACCCGATGTCACATTCTAGAAAATATTAGGCCTCCAATTTATAGTCTCCAACGTGAAAACATCTACTGATACACATAAACTATTACCTACCCAAAAATGAAGCATTCGCTGGTCGCATAATCAGAATTGGGCTAATTAGAGGCCTCAGAATCTTCTGCCTTCCCGGGATTTCTTTGGAATACTTAGCCGAGATATGTCAGTCAGTATGAAGGCTGGCTACAGGCTCGTCTACCGGATATTCGGTTTCCAACAGGGCAGGTGTTTTTCTGTTCTCCACAACCCCAACTCTGCACCTGAGACACCTACCGATCTCACTGTGAAATGCATATCGAGATATGTTTCTCACGAGGCCAAGGGACAGGAGTGTGAAAGCAAAGGTTCGCCTTTATCTGGAATCTTTTACTACTAATATTAGGCACAGGGACAATCTTCTTTGTGGTAACACTTTCAAAATGGTAAAAATACACCTACATGTATTAATATTTTTAATTCATACGTCTTTTCCTTAGGGTTTCGCTGTCTGTGTCTAATGTTTAACTTCTGATTTCGACGTTAGCCACGTAGTATATTCAAGTTACTTAATCTTTTCGCTGTCTACAAGGTGAATATGAGGCGGAAAGGGGAAGTCGGCCAATATGTAAATCTCGCAGTGGAAAAGGGTAAGGGTGGGGATCAAGGTGCTACCCATTTTATGGGGACTGTGTGCGTGCCAGGGTAAGGGTGGGCATCAAGGTGCTACCCATTTTATGGGAACAGTGTGCGTGCCAGGGTAAGGGTGGGCATCAAGGTTCTACCCATTTTATGGGGACAGTGTGCGTGCCAGGGTAAGGGTGGGCATCAAGGTGCTACCCATTTTATGGGGACAGTGTGCATGCCACGGACTGTTGTTCCGAAGGTAAAGCGGGGCGTGAAGCTGCCCACTGTTTTCCATCTAATGCAGATGTTAAGACTTCATGGAGCTATCCTCCTCTCCCCACTAACTTACACATTTTCTCTCCTTCTAACATAAGTTTCGCTTCCATTTAAAAGTGTGCAAACTGCCTTTTTCGTAAAATTTTAAAAACTTTTTTCTTCTTCCTTGTTTTTAATGTACAGTTTTTCATGCGAGATATTTCTTAATGCCGATACATTTCATTTCTCGCTACATCCATCCATAAGCGTAGTTACCTTGAATTGAATTTAAAATAACTCTTTCGTAAAGGATGAGATACTTTCCTCTAGAGGTTGTTAGCGTTGTTCCTCTTGATAATACTTTCTTACTATATTCTTCCGTAAGGTTTATCAGATTAAGAGGGCACTATATTCACGCATTCACATTTCATTACTTTTTATGTGTACTTATATGTATTATTTATTTCGCCGGCCGGCATCTGAAATTCTTCCTCTGATTTCTAATACTGACGTCACGACTTATAAATATTTCTAACATCGTAAGTCACACATATGACTGCAGTTACGACGTAAACGCATTAATACATACGTAGACCTGCATGTATAAGTTTACAGGCCCCAGGTCTCTATTTATCCATATATCTATCCACCCACCTCAGTTTCCACGGCGTCAGTAGCAAAGAACATGATCCATGTACGCGTGATTTAGCAGGCATTTTTCACTTGCATTGTGACATTTGTGGCACGGTCTGTGTCTAGCAATTTGCCACTTTCTGCCTCAGAATTCCTTCACATCCGAGCCGGTTGTTGATATATAAATCAAGCTTCACTAATATTCATAGACCATGGCTGCTGTGCTTCTAAAACTATTCTCAAGGGCAACAAAAGGAAATTTGTGTGTGTTAATTGGATCAGTAAATGTAACTATTTGCAACTAGAAAATCCCTTTTCACTACTGAACTTTGCCTCTTCAGGTATATGATGACGGAAATAAATTCCAGAAGTTAAATGTGTTGCAACTAGGCCTATATTGAATAAATCGCAAATAGCTGACAAGGATGATTCTCCAGCTTGGAGATGGGCGGGAGCGGACATCTCGCACAAAAAAGAAACATTCATACACGCAAGCAAATAGCATGTAACGAAATGTCATACAGGTCCTCGGACTTGGACGGATCCCTTGAAACAACACGAGCATCATAAAATACGCTCGCCGTGTGGATTAGTAGTGGCGAACTCTTGTGAATGTGATAATGAACCTTCAGTTCCGTAAAATATGAAGACTCTCGTGACAAGCCACGTGACAATTAGCAGCCCAAGAAGGGTTCAAGCCACATAATCTGGTCTACTGGCAGCGTCACTAAAAAAAGACACCAAATGTAATATTAGGGGTCTGTTTCAAGGATGTAGGTGAACTTAGAAGCTTGTGATTTAAATGCTGTAGAGTCTTATATCATATCGTAAAGAAAGAAGGAAACAGGTGTGTTTATTTATTTATTTATTTATTATTTGCGTACTGGAGCGTCAACATGAGCGCAAACCGTCATGTACGCATTCCAGAAATATAAATTCGTGAAGTCTTCTTCCCTGCACTTAATAACGGCTCGATACATGGAATCAGAATTCCATTTAAATTTTACTTATCTGTTTTCATTTGCTTATATATTGTTTAATCATTAATTTTGGGTCCGGAGCGAGAAGCTGATTAGACAGCGTCTTGTAGTGTGTATATTAAGAATCTGTGAAGCATTTCCTCCACTATGAACGCATTCATAAGACGCTGCTTAGTTACAGGAATATTATTTCGCTAATTCCTGTAAAGATAAATTACGTGCCGTAATCTTAATTACAAGATGCACTACTGGACATCATTATGAACATTTCTTTTCATGTGACATCTCTAAAGGTTGTGCTTGTTTATCATGCCTGCCACTTGCATTACCAATCCCTTCCATCTTTTTGTAATCGCCTACACAATATTATATCCATGCACAGTTTCAAGTCTATCATTGATGAGATGATTCTTCCTATGTCGATCACATAGCGCCTATGACAGTCTTAACAAACAAGTATGGACCTCTCCAGAAATTTCTCCTTTGTCTTGGAGACACGATATATTCTTTCAGAGATCAAAACAAGGTCTATAAAATTACTCGCAGGTTTATCTGGTTGGTGTCACCCACACAAACCAAATAAAGATGTGCTTGCTTCTCTTACAGTGTGACTCTCTTCCCCCCACACTCTAATAATACGTCGAATAAACGTGGTTGATTGATCGATCTCTTGAATCCACGTAAGTTATTCTTCGCAGCGTCTTGTTCTCAAACAGCCCTGGTGTATATTCTTCCTTTAGGGTGAAACACCAAGTTTCATACCATAAACGGTACCACGCGTAAGTATAGCCCTGCCATACATAAATGGGGTATGTGCAAGAAGTTTGAATGATTCTGCGTAAATTTTGTGCTGCTCAGCCAATCAGTAGCTTTCTCAGTCTGTTAGCCAGTCTGTCAGTTAATAAGCTCCTTAGTTAATCAGTCCATCGCTCAGACGTGCAGTTAGTCAAGCAATCATTCAAGCAGGAAGTAATTCAGTTTTTATTAACTGGTAATTGTTAAGTCAGTTTTTAGTCTATCGATTTGTCATTCAGTTGGTAACTTAGTTTCTTATTTATTTAATCAGCCGGTAAGTCAGTCATTCAATCATTTAATCAATGAGGAAGTTATTTATTTAGCGTAGTAGTTTTTCTACAATCGGTTTGTTAGTTTGTTAGTTATGTATTTAGTCAGTCAGTCAATCTATCATTCAATCGATTAGTTTGTTATATTTGCCTTTATCATGGTGGCGGCTGTGAAGATCACTGAGTTCTGTCGAGTGAAGCCGTATAGTCTGGTAGGTACCATCGCTTGGAAGGAACGTCTTTCCTCCTTCTTCTGTGCTAATTATAGAGCCAGAAGTTTCTTCAGAATCGTTGGTACTATTTACCGAACTACACGGCGTCACAAACCATAGGAGAGAAATCTTCAGTTGTTCAGATGATCACTTGATCTGTTACCCTAATCAGTCATTCATTTATTGAGTTAGCTGTCAGTGAGTGATCGACGACTCACTCACGCAGTTACGCTGTTTGTGGGCCATTCATTCGGCACGTGTGATGGTCCCAAACTTTCTCCTCACTCAGCTTCCCAATAACAGAAAATACCGAAATCCCATCGCATCCTACCTATAGGATACGCGTGCATTGCATGGAGCTAACATGACTTCATACACTGCGCGGAAGAGAAGGGAAGCATGGGAATTGGATGATTTGAATCCACCCTCACTCCGTGGGTGGGAAGGAATACCAAGATGGCTGGTCGCACATCGCATGAGACCACACATGACCAAGCTTAATTAAGATGTGAACGAAATATGTGCCGTGAATCTGAAATCCTACGAAATGTTATCTCGAACCAGTCTGTATTTACATTGCTAATTGCAAGTGAGTTTGAATGGCAGTTACACCCGCATTCAGAACAATTAAAATGTTCACAATATATATAAATCCAGCTAAACATATAAGCATGTCACGACACCGAAATTTGTGTATGACTGAAGTTTTGAGTGGGTATTATAGCAATAGCAAATATTTTAAAACTTAAACTTTTAGGAAAATAAGTTACGTTCGTGGGGAGTTAATGACAGATTAAAACAAGGGAGTTTATCATGAGGAGACGTTTCGGTTACAGCTCATCATTTAGTGTACTTCCGGTGTCATTAAATAGTAACGCATCTGTTTCTCTAATAATTGATTGTAGGGATAAGTCCTTCATGAAGAAATTAAGAGCAGATTGAAGTCGGGGAATGCTTGCTATCATTCGGTGCAGAATCTTTTGTCTTCCAGGTTGCTATCCAAAAACACAAAGATTAGGGTATACAGAACTATAATTTTACCTGTTGTTCTGTATGGATGCGAAACTTGGTCTCTCACACTGAGGGAGGAACAAAGACTGAGGGTGTTCGAGAATAGGGTGCTGAGGAGGATATTTGGGCCTAAGAGGGACGAGGCGACAGGGGAGTTGAGAAGACTACATAACGAGGAACTTAATGACCTGTACTCATCACCAAATATTATTCGGGTAATCAAATCGAGAAGACTGAGATGGGCGGGGCATGTGGCACGTATGGGGGAGGAGAGAGGTGCATACCGGATTTTGGTGGGGAGACCCGAGGGAAGGCGACCACTTGGGAGACCCAGGCGTAGATGGGAGGATAATATTAAGATGGGCATTCGGGAAGTGGGATGGGAGGACATGAACTGGATTGATCTGGCTCAGGATAGGGACAGGTGGCGGGCTCTTGTGAATGCGGTAATGAACCTTCGGGTTCCATAAAATGCGGGGAATTTCTTGACTAGCTGATAAACTGTTAGCTTCTCAAGAAGGCCTCTGCTCCATGGAGTTAGTTAGGGATAAGTCCTATTTTTAAATAAAGTGCTTAAACTATTTGTACCTAATAGTGATAAAATAATTGAGCAAGTTTTACTATTTAAGAAGGCGTTTCTTAAAATTTAGTATTATCTGTAATGAAATTTACGCTTTTGTTACTGTAGACTGTGGTAATGAAAATTTAAATGTAATATCTATCGTCGAATTCATTGGCATCCCTTACAAACTGCACGCACTAAATGGTATATGTTTGCTTCCTCTGTTTTAATTTATGACATTCTATAACATGTACACATAAAGTAAAATTAATTTGTCCGTGTGTACGCCTTTAAAACATAGAGCGGGAGCAGTAGTAGCGATTCAGGCATTCTTAAACTCGGCGCTGAGTGTTCAGCTTCATGCCCCCGTGCATCCTTGCTTTCTAGGCAGGCTACCGTTTAACAAACGTATTGAACTATATTGTCGCACAATCTTATGTAAACAACACTATAGATGGCTGGCATATGTTTCCAGTTCTATTTCCTTATTTTGTCCATTGCAGTATTCTGTAGGCTTGTATATCTTGCTGAAGGTTTGGCGTGATTTGTATTTGATCACCTATGACAGGATGACTGGAGACAAAGAGACCTTCAGCAAAATCTTTATGTGGAGCAGGGAGTGATCTGATGTACATCATAAGCATACGATTTCACTTTATGGCCTTTAGAGAAGAGGAAGGCACTTGAACCTCCCGGTCACGAAGCTGAGCACTTCTGCACGAAAGCACATCACTGTGACCCTATGCCATCAAATGTCCTTGCAAGGACATTGCAGGATGTAGCAATTTTGACACGCCTTTTATCTTTTCTTCAAAGGTAGCTATAATTCCAGTGACTGAATTCCTATGTACTTGAATAAGGATATATAACTAAAAACCATTCGTTTGAAACGTAATGTTTTCAGCTAGGCGTGAGGGATTATCACCAAATTATGCGTCGGGATGTAAAATTTGTTCTGTGCTTGCCAAATAGACCTATCAGCACAGAGATATCTAATGGACAGAAATTCAAATTTAAGAGGAACGTCTTAAATTAAATAGTATTATATTAATAAGAAACCCCCTATTTGCTGTCTCGTTAGGGAACAGCGGTGCAGCAATAGCAGTGTAATATCGCGTATAACTCAGACGACCTTCCCGTGTTACCATAGCAACAGATGCGCCGCGCGGTTTATGAAATTGGAAGCTGTTGATGTTGACGATGTAAGGAATACACGTGTCGTATTTTATGTAGGTTGGTAATAGTGGTGTCCATGTCTGTTGGTGAAATTTGGACTTTCAGAAGACCCCGCAACACGAACACTTTGTCATATTAAATATGAAAGTGCAGTTTCTTTACGTTTAGGGTGTTTTGTTGGTATGTGTATTGAATTTCTAAAATACAAGTAGAAGAAAGAGGGAAAAATTAAAAGAAGATGAGAAACAAAGATGAACTAAACAAAGAGAGGAAGATGGAGAAAGCGAGGAATGGCTAAACTTGTTCCGTATACGCAGAACCAAGTGCTCCTCTTGTTTTATTTTGGAGTTCTCTTTGATGTTGATGTTCATGCACCGCAGATAAAAATTTGTTATTAAGAGAGACGTTAACAGCACTAATATTGCGCCATATGAAGCCATGTTGTGTTGATAACATATGCTTAATAACTGCTCGGATGTGGCAGTGCACACAGACAGATATTGTTTTTCTCTTAGCGTGTCATCGGAAAGATAGCAATGACGTTACCAGTTACAGAAAATCATGATTATATTTTACAGACCTAATAAAAAGTAAAACATAAATACCTATACGTGGTACACTACACTACACAGATAGGTGTAGTGTTTTTTTTCTTGCCCGTTCGTACGTACAAAAGACATTAGATTCGTTTAGAAATGAGAACCGTGTAGGCTACGTACTCCTCTTCACTAAGATGTTTTTCAGACAAAATATTCACGAAGACACAAACACATATAACGAGAGTAAGGATAGAAGTGTATGCGGTCCAGACCATGTCATTCAACGTGTTGAATCAATGGCAACGCTCTCGCCTTTTGCCCGTTTCGAATTTCGGTCCGAACACCGGCTATCCTGACTGATGTTTTGTGATTGTCCCCCTTTCGTCCAAGTAAATGTCAGCAAAGTATCTACAATTAGACACGACCGTTTCCTTCCATATCCTTTCCCATTTATTAGTCACTACTGAATCTATACTCGACGCTATATAATCCGAGTTACTGATGTCAGTAAATAAACCATAAATCAATAAATTAATCATCTCCAGATGATTTTTAACGTCCATTTTGAAATTCTAGTCTTTTCCCCTTACGCTACCCGACGAAAATGTTGTCTATATTTCCTATGTTTCCATACTCATTCTTAAATTTAAGCCTATAATTTTATCCAGCCTGTTACTTCCTGTTACTTTTTTCTCAAAAGTCTGGATTTTCCCACATACGTATGCCACAGCCTCAATTAAATTATTGGTTTAAAGTGAGACTTTAGATTTCGCACACACACGCACACACGCGCGCGCGCACGCACACATACACACACACGCACGCACACACACCCAAAAGACAGACGAAATTTCAGATTTTTATATTTTAATCTTAAGTTAACTTGCTTTAGCAACGAACACACATGAAGAGTGTGTCTATTCCATCTAAGTAAAATTCCCACCATTGTTTCGCCCGTTTCAAATCATATGAATGGTAAAGTCCTTGTGCTTAATGAGTGAGTGGAGGTACAAATCCACGACCCGGTCGCTATGCTCCTTGAGAAGGGGCGGGGGGCTGGGTAGCCCAAAAGCCGGTCTGGACGCTTCGGAGAAGAGAAAAGCTCTTGCCACTGGGCGGGAGTGGAACCTCGACCCCTTGGGTCGTCCAGCTGATAGCCCAGTCAACGTAGTGGATGAGGAGGTATCCCGATTCATGTGACGATTGATTGCTGTACACACACAAGATCTGAAACTTGAATCGTCTGTGTTGTCCTGGTGAGAAACTTGTGGAGCTAGACGTGAGAGTGAAGGAAGAGGATAGCGTTGTAACAGAGTTATGTGATTCGAAGGATGAGTAGCTTCGGATGGGCGTCGTTTTGTTTTAAAAGCTAAAGAAGCCGAGACTATGAGCTGCCAGGTCTCTTCTCATATATATCATAACCTCTGGGCCCTTGTAACCCCGCCTCTTACCTCGGAAAATTTATTCCACCGACACAGTGAACTAAAATATCAGTCCATAAAGATATTACGGATAAATAACTCTCTGATAATAGAACCGAACATTGAAATGCCGCTGATTAGAAATCCGGCCTTTGGACATGATCTTAAGCTAGACCTGTGTGCATCCACCTCTCATCCACATAAGTTAAGTCGTATTAATTTTATCTTCCCAAATCCTGGGCCTTTCAAGTGTGCAGTTCCCAGTAAGTCATCCCAAATACTGTATGCATGTCCTTCCATTTGAAACTCATTTACGAGAAAAGTAGGCTTGTTAGGTCACATGTTTAAATAACAAAGCTCCGCCCTACGTAATACAATGAATTTCTCTCTTCATTCTACTTTCTGAGGTCAAAATATTTCCCTACATACTTTGTTGTCGGTCTCTTGACGTTCATATTTCTTACTTAGAACGACAGACTTTTCACAAACGTACTGACAATATTGAATGTGAGTACGGAAACAACAGAAGAATATTTGGCTTATTATTTTCATCATCATCATCCGAGCTGCTGTATGTAAGGAATGCCACATACAAGTGTGAATCTGTGACGCGAAGTTACCGAAAAGCTGAGTTCACCCAGTCAGCATATTTACCGGGGCTCATACACACACACACACACACAGACACACACACAGACACACACACACACAGACACACACACAGACACACACACACACACAGACACACACACACAGACACACACACAGACACACACACACACACACCCACACACAATGTGTGTATATATAGTTTTTATACATGCACTTTTTCCACCCCTATTTTGGACCGTTTTGACAATAGATGAAATAGCTAAAGAACCGAGTAACCCCATGAAGCAGAGCCCTTTTTAGGAAGAATAATCCCTCAGCTAGTCAAGGAGTTCCTACTCTTTTACTGAACCCGAAATTTCATAACCGTGTTCGGAAGAACCCGTAACCGGTTTCTATTCTATCCTCTGTTATATGAATGCAGTCAACATCCTCACCAAACACTTATTTAAGATCCAGCTTAATACTTTCCTTCCTCTTAGGTCTAGTTTTCCAAAGCGACCTGTTCCCTTAAGATTCTGAGACTAAAAGCGTGTGGAATTTTTTCGTTACTGCTGTGTCTGCAGTAGTCCTTTTAGATGCTGAATTGCCGGCTTTCTGTTACCTAAAGGGGCAGCTAGCGGTTTGCTCAGGCTTGTCTCCGGGATGTTACTGGCGGTGTGTCAGTGCTTCTTTCATTACGGCCCAAAGGTTTTTCGGGTCAGACGTACACTTATCCTCGGAGAATTATCCAAGTTTTCATGAAATATTAGCATTAGTTCATACTGGTTACAAGCTGATATAGGCTAGTTCACGTACACAAAAGTAGTGCTGGAACTGTCATGAAGTGCCGTTGTGCGCTGGATAATAATTAACGCGAGAAATATTCAAGCGTGTAAGGAGTAGTCCTATAGTAATTAGAGTAAAGAATTGTGCTGGAGTTATCCTTTGCTATTCATCTACTTACTAAAACTGTGTATCCATTCTTATATCTCCTGTGTCCCACCCGCCTTACACTTCTTGAGTGTACCATCCTACTCCTGTACGGTGGCTACAAATTATGAAATTCTCACTATGCAGATTTCACCGTCCTCCAATTACTTCTCTGGTGATGGATCCATATAATCCTCATCCCTCTGCTGTCAAACTATCGCAGCGTTTTTCTACCCTAGTGTGGGAGAAAAATACAGTTGTGGCCACATAAAACTTAATATGTAAGTACGTGCAGGCTCGATGGACAGTGCAATGTACCACTCTTTTCCTCTTCGCAGGAACACGCTACAGCAACACATGAAAGTGCACACGGGGAAGGATTTCAAGTGTCAACACGAGGGGTGCATCTTCGCCTGTAGGTCCCAGGCTGAGCTACGCAACCATCAGCAGGTTCATTCAGACCGCCGTCCGTACCACTGCGATACATGCAGCTATTCTGCCAAAACCAAGCCCCAGTTACTCAGGTGACGTATGGTGGATATTGTTTCTAATGGTGGAGTGAAGTGGGGGGGGGGGGATATTTATTTATAAACACATTTGAGGCACCTGTACTTTTCTGTAGGCATGAGCAATAATTGCCTTTACTGTAGGGCCGGTTGGGCCTATGCCGAAATGACTCCGAGACAGAAGTGTCTGTACAAAAAGAATTCTGTATTCAAATACTGTTAGACCTTAATAAGTTATTTATACTGATTGAACGTGTTTTATGAACATACCAAAAGACATAGGAATAACGTGATTGGTGAGTAATTCCGACATACGAGTATTCTGAACTGTATGTCGTGGCCTGGTAGGAAATTTCTTTGTTCCGTCAGAAAATTTAGGATATTAGAAATTACATAGTGGTGTGATTACATACGCGGTGGTGAAATTACATACGCGGGTGCAGAGGTATGAGTGATTATGTTGCTGTATTTCCCTGCATCCAAGCACTTCTTTACGGTGTGTAAAGAACACGGTTATAAATCTTCATGCATTCTAAACTTCAGGACTGAATCGAGGCATGTGGTGGATTTCACACTCCGGCCTTTTTATGCACAGGGACGAAAGCTCCGGTAACATTGAAGTACCAAGGCTCAGAGCCACTCTGGCCGTAATTACTAAGACAAAAATTTCTGGCCATGCTGGGAATCGAACCGCCGGAATTCATTCTTTACTCGGTAGTTTTATTGGCTGTTCCGTAATATCTTTTCTGTATGCATTAGCGACTGTAAAAGAGGAAGATTGCGACTCGCACGCGGAACATCTTCTTGTTCTGTTCAAATAATTTGTATACCTATTGCAAATTTATGTCTTAATGTTGTGTTACGTTGAGTCATACAAAACAAAGTTTCAGTGAACATTTTATAATTTCTATCAATTACCAGATTTTTCGGCAGTACTCTTCCATCCTGAGGTTAGTATCTTCCGTCCGCTTCACTGCATATTACAACACACACATACGGCAGTCACTGGAAAGGTACACTGTAGAAAGTGCGTCAATATTTACTGGTAGTTTCTAATATCGACAAAAATTACTGTGTTTTATACAAACACATTTTATGAAAACAATGTACAATTGCATAATAGACGATCGACATTTCCGATGTCAAGGGAAATGACGTCAAGCAAGAACACTTCAACTGTCCTTCATATCAACCTTGAACAATTCGAGATAAATACGAACAACGGTGCGTTAGGCATACAAACTCCAGTGCCATCAATGATACTGAAAATGAGTGTGAGCTGAATCTACAAATATGGAAATTTAGGAAGGACCTATGAAGTTACGTTAAGTAAGTGGCATGAGACACTAAAACGCAGTAAGTGACTGACTAGATTTCTGAATTTTAAGGCAAACTTGTAATTTTTTCAGTTTGTAACGGTATTTAATGGTACTTACGAACAACACTTTCTTAATTGTTTATTTTAATTGTAATTGTTATCTTCACAGTACCACATGACGAACGATATTCCCCTGAAGATGGCACAATACGCCCAGAACATGTAATGTGTGAAAAAACCGTTCAGTATTCATTAATACTTAGTTTTGTACGACAAACGTATTTTATATATGCATGTTTGTTACCTTGAACACAGTGACAACCGGGTCACCTTGTAAGAATGACACGTGTCAGAAACTGGATGTCTTAATCACCCCTTGACAATTGAGTTTGCGTACTGCCTTTCCACTGCAAATATATGGACTCCACATACAAGCAACCATTGAATTATAGTTCATTTCTGAACAAATATCAGCGCCTCATGCTGCCAAATGTCTTGCTAAGTAACAGTTACTTCTGTAATTATAAGTTCCTTATCTGTCATCAGCATTCTGTTCTGGTACAAATAAAAACTCTGTTCCAATTTACTTACCACACACACTCGCAAAACGTGCATCATGATAACATAATCCCAGTCTCCATTCGTGTTCACTTACTTGCTTCTTGCCCAGCCGACGGGCCTGTAGTCTATGCCTGGCTATACTCTGCCTATACCCAGTCTCTGACGATTAGGAAAGAAAGTTGGCTGAAGGTGCTGGAGAATAGGGTGCTGAGGAAGATATTTAGGCCTAAGAGGGAGGCAGTAAAGAGAGACTGGAGAAAATAGCACGCTGAGAAGCTTCCTTACTAGTACACTTCTTATCCTCGGCAAATATCATTCTCGTCATCAAATAAAGGAGTACGAGGTGGGCGGGTCATGTGGCACGTATGGGAAGAACAAAATGCGCAAAGGATTTTGGTGTGGAAGTCTGAAAGGAACAAGACCACTTGAAAAACGTGGCGTAAATTGGAGGAAATATTGAAATTTGTATTAAGGAAATAAGATGGGAGGTTTTGGTTAGGTTTATCTGGCTCAGGATAGTGGCAAGTGGCTTGCCATTATGAACACGGCAGTGAAATTTCTGGTTCCCTAAAATGCGATTATTTCTTGACTAACTGAGGATCTCTCAGCTGCTCAAGAAGAACTCTGCTCCATGAAGTTAGACCTGAACCCGGCAGTTAATCCTTTCCACGTTGAAGACCAAGAAGCTACAGGAAGCACTTGTGTTATAGCTTATATGCCGAGGCTACCTGAAGCTATAAATTAATAATTACACAATTTTCCAACCCCTCTGTACATATATTCCCACTAGTTCAATTTCCGACTGTTACGTTAGATTTGATTAGTGTAACATAAAAATTTAGCACTGCCCTAATTTTTGCAATTGTTAACGTAAAGAAACACACCGAATTTAAACCCATGATGAGGTGCACTTCCATACAAAGTTTCGGACTATTTACTTCCACAGCAGAAGACAGCACTAGGTTTAGCATTAAAAATTTCGACCTTCTGCCCAAGCGTGTATGTATGTGTGTGCTTTTATGGATGTCAGAACAAAGAGCGATTTATTTCCCTGTAACAACTTGATTGGTTTGTTTACATAGCGGAAATGGAGAGTGTTTACTGTATGGTATGTAGTGGACTTGTTATTATATTTAGGTTAGTTAGATTTAAAAAATAACAAGGCTGTGACTGACAGTAGCTCTATCTAAGGGGTCCGCCAGATAGGCTTTCTCTTGAGGAAGGAAGCAGAACCGGCTTCCGAAACGCAGTGTTCTACCAACACACCAGGCGATGGACAACGTTCAGTGAAAACAACTATCATAGACTATCGTAAGGGCCCTGTGGAAAGGGGAATGTTACTTCACAAATATTATTACAAGCTAATGTTATTTAGAGCAGGTGGTCAGTGGTTATAGCCAATATTTCTCATCCTAAGTATGGAAATTTTTAATGTCAAAGTTCTCTTCCACGTCAGTTGCCGTTTCCAGAGTAAACCTGACCCTGTGCCTAGTACTACGTCATGAAGATGTGTGGGTCTGGTGGTGCAGGGGAAACTACGCATTCTGTGCCTTTAGAGTAGACGCGGCTAGGTTCAGATGCAGACTTCATCACAAGAGACCACAGACATTGTGGACAAAGTAGGGAACGGAAATTCAACGGTCCTTGCCTAAAATTCACCCCCAGTTCACGTTCCTTTTGCTTGTGACAATATGTAACACAGTCACAGATCTGTAATTATAGCGTAGTCCGTACAAAAGTTTTGTAAAGATTTTAAACCCAAAATATTCTGTGTTGTAATATCTGTAAGTGGATACAAGTCGAATTCCTGTCCATCTTTCTGTCTGCATATTTCGTCTCCCAAAATAATCAACATTTTGAAATGAAATTTGGTATACCGGCACATTTTCTTCCTGAGCCTTATCAGCTCATTGCAGTGTTTTCTGTGTTTTCGAGAAAGTTGCTTCGCTGGTGAAGAATGATTGCCGTACACCAAGTCTGTGTTTTTGTTCTGTTCTCTCAGGCATAGCACAGTCCATCTGATGCAGAAACCTCACCAGTGTCCCCACTGCCCATTTGCTGCCAGGATGGCATCACATCTCCGGCGCCATCTTCGCCTACACACGGGTGCCAAACCTTATCGCTGCCCCTACTGCTCCTATACTTGTAACATTCTTGTAAGTATTCTTGCTGTCCATAGACGAGACACCTCCCAGTTATGAATATGCAGTTGTGGACGTCTGACAAAAGAGGGGTTCAGAATCCCTCATCGTATCCAAGAAAACTGGCTTGTATTTATGAATTCTTTTCACCACGTGTAAAACAGAGAGATTTAAGGGGAAGACCTGTACCCGCCCGTCCATTCACATGTTCTACCTCCGACAGGCTTCGACGAAATGTACAGGGGGTATAAACTGAAATTTTTTAACACTATCCTCAATGATAATCCGCACTTAAGATGAATCCAAAATTTATACCTTTACTGACTTCATCAGATACTGATCAAATTAAAAAAAACTGTACGTCTGTTAAACTACCTTTCTCATTAGAAACCTCAACTTTAACTGAAATGTTACCTTGAAGGGAATATTTTATTTAAGGGAACGTAAAGAAAAATGTGTCCTTATTCTGCATAGAATAATATTGGTATTGCTGTCAACTTATGTCAGCGATGTGTGACTGGACAATGAAGGCGGATGGTAGCGAAGAGTGAAAAAACTATTTCGAATACGCTCACTACAATGGAAGGAACAGCTGCGGGAGCTACAATCCAGGTTCAGTACTCATTCAGACAGCAAATTTTTATCTTAACCCTTTAAAGACGAAGCGTATCTGTTTTATATAAGGACTCAGTGCGTACCGCGCTGTAAACACTCTCCACTTCGGTTATAAAAACCAATCTCTTAATGTTTTATAAGGCAAAAGTTGCTGTTTGTTCTGAGATCCGTACAAAACACATAAACGCAATGTGGGCACCACGTAGAATTTTTTAATGTTAAACCTGGTGGTATGTAAAGTTACCGCTAGGCTTTAAAAGGTTAAGTAAATGAAAATCAAGGTTATTGAGGTACACCAAAAGCGAATTAGCAGCGAACGGGTGTGTAAAACATGTGCTCTGTGTACACTAGAGCAAAGGCATAAAATTTGAATTTTCCATGGCGCTAAACATTTGCATTGTCAGTTATGGTGTAGATGACTACATATGTTTTGGACAAACCTGCTGCCTCCATTTTCAGGGCGACTACCCTACGTCACAATCCAGATGGCTGTTATATGAAAGAGTAGAAAGATATTCTTTAAAACACTCTTTGCGACTTTGCCTGTCGTTTGTTCACATATTACATAGGTGCAGATCTGTTGTTCCAGAGGCAGTCGTACGTTACTGTGCATTGTGGGAAATTATTTATTCTTTAGTTTTGCTAGATGCGGTTCTTACTGAAAAGTTTGAAACAAAAGTTGTAAATATTCGTCAGATCTGTTATTTATTCTACGTATAATTTTAGAAAAAGCCGCCTTTAAAAAGAAGAATTCCCGTTTGAGTATCATATAAATTTCGGGTAATATTTCTTCAAAGCGCTTGGAAATTAAATTTTTCCAGTGACTTTTAATGCAGATAAGGCCTGTCCAAATTTCATGTAAATCAATTTGGCATAAAAAACATGATAGCCTTTGTAGCGTACTCTGTCGCTGGCTAGTTTATTAACGCGCGTCCGTCCATCCGCACGCACGCACACGCACGCGCGCGCGCGCACACACATTTTTCGTCATTGCCAGGTTTTTTCAGAAAAACACAAAATAGTAACGAGTTGTGTTTTCCCATTATGTGAAGTAACCGTCTATCAAAGCCACGCACTGGCAACTACGTCTGTATATTATTCAGCCACTGTAATGATCGATCAGCCTCGATATAAACTGTGTCTCTTGAGGCGTTAGCAGGGACTTGTGTTAGCTTCTCTGCTGCTTGCCCAGAACGCCTTGATATTTCAGTCACTTTACAACCAAGGTCAGATTCTGGACAGTGGCGTGGACTTGCATACGTGCCACCATATCAGAAACACTTTAGTTAATTAGTAATCATGCCTACAATTAATCTTGCAAACAAGAGGCTTGTCAGCTAGCTAGTTACTCACTCAGTCGTTTAGTTATTCTGTCAATCACCTACTTACTTACTTACTTAGTTACTTCCTTCCTTCCTTACTTACTTGCTTATTACTTACTTACGTACTTACTTACTTACTTACCTACTTACTTACTTACTTCCTTACTTATTACTTACTTACTTACTTCATTACTTATTACTTACTTACTTACTTACTTACTTACTTCATTACTTATTACTTACTTACTTACTTACTTATTACTTACTTAATTCCTTACTTACTTACTTCCTTACTTATTACTTACTTCCTTCCTTCCTTACTTACTTACTTCCTTATTACTTACTTACCTACTTACTTACTTCATTACTTATTACTTACTTACTTATTACTTACTTGCTTCCTTACTTACTTCCTTACTTACTTATTACTTACTTCCTTACTTACTTCCTTACTTATTGCTTACTTATTACTTAGTTACTTATTACTTACTTACTTACTTACTTACTTACTCACTTACTGACTGACTTATCCACGTATGTACTTGTGTACTTAATACATTACTTTGGCTTTCATAATTCGAACTTCACATCAAATTATCGACACAATGTGCCCGGAATAGCGTAGCTGATATAGTGAAAATGTGCTGCAAGACCGAGAAATTGTGGTTTGATTCCCTGCAAAGGCACGAATTTTTCTCTTCTCCAAAACTTTCAGACCGGCTCTGGGACCCAGCCAGCCCCCTATTAAATGGATATAGGTGGGGGGGGGGGGAGTGGGAGGAGTGCTCTGTCTCCGAAGTAAAGCGGCAGGGGCGTGAAGCTGACCACTCATCTCCATCTGGTACCGAGGTTAAGAATGAGTGGGAGTACACCTCCACTCCATACATATGCCTTCATTTTGCGCACAGGGATAACTTTACATTTTACCCGTACCTCAGTTAAATGAGGACACAGGACTGCGCATTTAGTATGTAAGTATACATTATAGTGTAGTACGCATATATGGTGTTGAGTATCAATGAATTTATGGTTCCGTCATCTGGAGGAAGGAAAGAAGGAACGAAGGAAGGAAGGAAGGAAGGAAGGAAGGCTCATGCTCTCTTTTAGAAGTGCGTAATCGCAAGTATAGGCTGTGGCTCATTACAGTGGAGCACATAGAGCACATGACGAGATATGGCACAGGCAGTGTACTTCAGCAGCATCCTCCCTTTATTAAAAGTAAGGAAGAAAATGTCCGCCTGCAAGAGTCGTATCGCTTTTATATATAAAAGCAAATACAGTTTTAAAATTATTAACCAATTTTATGCTATAAGATTTATAATAAGTGCGATAGATATGCACGAGCGCGGATTATGGCTTGGAAATGCAAAGTAGAAGCAGGTTGCCTTTTTATCATCACGTTTGCAGACGTGATGAGTACGACGAGGACGTGTCTTGCGACCCCTAATATCGTATTTCGTACAGTTTGTTGTCAATCTCGTGGTAACTTAAAAAGAGGTCTAAACATATGGGTAGAATGAGGGTAGGTAGGGGAATGCAATGGCAAAAGATAGACAAGATGTGGTTACAAAGTTTCTCATATCCGTCAATTTGATGAACATGAAATACACTAACGAAAATTGGAAGCATTCGTATAGCTTATCTGAAAAGGGATTATAATGGATATTGTAATGCATTACACGTACTGTATTTTCAAACGCGTGTTCTGTGAGATTTGATACTGCATTAACCTTGGTGGTCGTTTAGTTACAGCACAAGTTTATTGTAGTAATTACAGTAACTTCGTATTTCAAGTAACAGAGTGCATATAGAAATTATTGACTTCTAATTTAGCTTTAATAGTTAAAAGTACAACTACATATGCAGCAGAAACATGGTGTTTAAAAACAAAAACGGTAGCAAAACTAAATTCCAGAGAAATGGACTTCTGGCGACGCTCAGCTAGAATTTCTAGGAAGGACAAAATTAGGAATACTATCGTTAAACAAAAAATGAATGTAGCAAGGGGTCTTTTAGACGATATTAAAACCAAACAACTTCAATGGTATGGACATGTCCAAGGTATGGAAGAGGGGAGACTGTCAAAATAAGTTATGAAATGGCGTCCACCAGGAAGAAGAAAACGAGGTAGACCTAAACTTACCTGGGCGGAAGGGATTAGAGGACTGATGGGAGAAAAGGTATTGATGGAAGGAGACTGGAATGACAGAAGCAACTGGAGGAAGAAGATAATATAATTGTCAAATGGGCGCAGGAAGATGTGGAAACATTGTACAAACTGCGAAATAAATAAATGTGTCTTAAATTGATCTTATCGAAGAGATGTTTTTAAAATATGTACTAGAAGCTGAAAAAGAAGCAGTAAAAGTGACTATGTTAGTAACAATTAAAACATAATAACAAGGACAGTGAATGTTTCCGATCCAACCGTACGTAAGACGCTGTCGTGTATTTTCAACAGCTCTGATTTGTTGAGCTGGTGGTGAAGATCTTGCATGTAAAATGTACAATGACACAAGGTTTTTCTGTTGCAATTTACTTTTGACATAAGGCTGTTAATGCCAATATTTTGCTTTTGTCTGGCATCTCCTTTTAAGGTCAATATTTTTGGTTTTGCTTGGCATCTGTTTTTACGTCCAACCTTATTTAGAAGTGATAATTGAACACTATGCAACAAAGTGGTCAGTGTTTATCTTAAAAGCACTAACGTTTCCCCCTTTCACTCTTTTCCACTTTCCATCCCTCCTTCTGTATCTCTTTGGCTGCCTCTTTACCGTTTCTTTCCTTCTTCCTTTTGTTCAACTTAATCTTCATTCTAACCCCCTTAATTTTGTGACGTAACAGCGGTGTGTAGTTTTGAATGCACATGCGCGCATTTTCATTCTTAATTTAAGCTCTGTGTAAATTCTGTGATATCTTGGTAATTATTATACATAATCCTGGCATCAATACCAATGTAATTACTTTAAACACTTCCAAGAAGCATAAGGCATAACAATAGTATTTAGTTGTATTATTAATCATAGTTATGGTGAAAGTAGTAGTAGCAGTAGTAGCAACTGTTGTTGTTGTTGTTGTTGTTGTTGTTGTTGTTGTTGCTGCTGCTGCTGCTGCTGCTGCTGCTGTTGTTGTTGTTGTTGTGTTTTAAGAGTTTACAATTTGAATGCGGGGAAATTTTGACACTATTTTAGTAACTTTTCCAAATTGCTAGGCGTAGCGTCCTATTTAGCTAATTCTTAATAAATTATGTTACACTTTCTCGGCTTTAACGTGCTTTCTCTTATTTTTGTATTCAGGAGAACCTGAGGAAACACGTTCTGTCGACCAGCAAACACCTAGGGAAACACCTATACGAGTGTCGTTTCTGTGAACCAGGAAACGTGTTTAAATCAAACCTGGCCCGCGATTTTCGGGTACATCTCGTCACTAGGCACCCTAATCACTTCGGATCGGCCCATCTAGCTGCGTCGTACGTTGCCGGTATTTACGACGCCAACGAAGATCCGAAGTTCGTCGAGAAACCCATCGAACTGCAGCCGCGATGGAAAAGGTGAGACCACTCCGTGGCGTGTGTGCCCTACAGTTGCTTTTAGAAGGGCTCTGACCAATGTTGCACACTCTCCTGACCCTGATATTCAGTTCCTGCAGTTACAATTATACAACTGTAAAAACTGTCGCCTACACATGTTACTTCCCAGAAACAGAAATTGTTTGCTTTTAAAGTTAAAATTGTCCGGGTACACGGCGTGAAGGCATGTATGGGAATGGAAGTAAAATCAAAAGCATTCTTACGCGTGGCACTGGATGTAGGTGAGTAGTCACGCCCCGGCCGTTCTGCCTTTGAAGTAATAACCCCCGTACCCTTTGAGTAAAAGGCTAAGTGTGCCTCAGACCCCCAGTCTGTAACGTCTTTAGAAGAGACAAATCTCTCACCCCTCCCCTCCCCTCCCCTCCCGTTAGTCCTACCACGATATTTCGTTTGTCCGACCCGTACCCTACTTGCTGTACCGATGACTGCTGTTTCAAACACAGCGCTATACGTGTGTCACTCGAATTTATTCGAGGATGGACCTTTTTCAGGAAACTGAACAATTTATGTTTGAATTTATATTACATTATATTACGTTATATTTCGTTGCATATTATTCCATAACTATGGTGTATCTGGTATAGTCTACAAGGCTGTTCGGAAGTTGCACCTCATGACAAGCAGCAGGTTTTTCTGACAATTACGAGTATGTATATACCTACAAAACAACACGGTGTCGCGTCCCAGGAGACATTTGGAAATTTTCATACATTTTTCGTCACACGTTACGTTCTATATAGGCCTAACGTAATATGGGTGTACAAGGTATTGATTTTAGGTGTTACATACTGGGAAAGTATTGGGTACTGAGCATGTGTATTAACCCGAACTCCACGAGTATATTCGTACGTTACGTATCCTTGATTGTGAGACATTCGCTGGATACGAAACATTTGTTTCGATTTTATTGTCCTGAAACTAGGGAAACACGAAAACGGATTTTTGTCGTAACTATATCTGCTACACGTAAGCCATATTTCTGTTAACAGTTTTTTCTTATTCCTCGTTCAGTGTGATTCAAAAATTTCTATGAATCAAAATGGAGAGTATTAATCTTATGTAATTCAAACGTACGGAACCTGTAACATGTCTGCAATAATCGCACTGTAATTTACTTTATTAATCCGTGTAATATACAAAATTCAATTAAAGGGTGAATAGACATTCGTATAAATAAGTAATTGTGTATGTTTCCTTGCTACTTCCAGAAGTAAGACAACAAACGTGGCTGCAATCGACGAAGGCTTCCACAAAGACGATGAAGAAAGTCAGGATAATCCAAGTGAATCAGAGGCCTTGTCTGCTCACTTTAAAACTTCTGCCGATAAACGACCTGAAACTTCCACGCAAACCAAAACTGGGATCGAGGCTTCCATATCGCCATCGAGCACCAAAACAGGCCAAGAGCAGACAACCGTAGATCCAGAAGAACTGCTTTCTATGGTTGTCGTCACAGATCCTGCTGATGACGTCATCTACATTCAACTTCCACCTGATTCGGAAACAGGAGCTATAGAACAGTATTGCGAGTCTGTTTTCTTCCCTGCAGAAGGCGACACATTTTTGTCTGTTGAAGATTTCAACAAGAGACGGTGTTCAATCGGCGACAGAAGTGCAAGCAGTGAGACCACTGTTATGCTTCCTTTAGGAGTGGAAGAAGCTGAAGAAGGAGAGGGAACAGAAGAAGTCAAGGATAGTGAGAACATGGTTCTTATTAAGGAGATTCCAATTGGACAGCATACCCACGAGGGAAGCAAGCTGGATGAAGAAATGCGTGTGATAACAGTGGCAGACGGTGAAGCTGATGAGTACCTGACGCTTCCTGAACACAAGGTGGATGCCGATCATGGGCAAGAGGAGCCTGAAATTTACCAGAACACGGTAGTGCAGTCCATAGAAGACTCGACCTCTGCAGACATGACCACCGCGCAGCAGCAACAAAGATATCTCGTCATCTTCAAATAAAGTGCAAAAATTTTGTTTCTGTGATTACATCGCCTAATAAATGACTATACGATAACAGAAAGCGAGAGTTTGAAGTCAGTCACTCGACGCGATCCTGAGCCAATTCCACTCTCGTAACTTACTCCAGAAGGTCTATTTTAATTGTACTTTCCTTTCTTCTGGTCATTCAAATGATTTGTTTTCTTACAGGCTCCCTAACAACTATAAAATATTAAATAAACCTTTAAAATATGAAAAACAAAATTTGTTAAACACTATTACATTATATGCAAATCTGCTCAGCATCTCAGATATGAATATAACGTACTAAAGATAGTTTAGGCCATCCAGCATGCGTTCATCACACGGATTTTGTGCAAAATTAATAATAAGAAGAAGAATACACAGAAGAAAAGTCTACAGGTACGCTGTAAACTGTATAACTGAGGTCCGTTTGCTGCAATCAGGTACGCACAAAAAATCAGGAACACAGAGCAATCATGTCAAGTAATGTAAGTTATGGGACGTCATGTTCATTAAAGCGGGGTTGAAACCCAGATTATAAACAAACTTGGCTAAAAGTCATCTTGGTCTTTTATAGCGAAAATTACAATGTCTTGGTATAAATTTTACGCTGCGGATATTCAAGTCCATCATTTTGATCATCAAGCAGGCAGAGAGTCGTAGATGAGATGGCCGATGATCCCACACATCGGCCTGTGAGGTGCTTGTGTCCACAAAAACACAGCTCGTTAACACAAAACTAATCATGTTCACGCTAGCAAAACCAGCATCACAACAAACTGAAACTCCGGCTTGCAATAAATGTAGCTACCTAGTCCGTCATTTTGGCTTTTAACGTCAGGTTGTCCGAGGTGCTCGGTGTTATGTTTATTATACAACCGGCAGTATCAAGGCCAACTTCATTAGGGGTCTTCCCCCTATAAAGCAGACATCTCCCAAACTGTAGAAATAGGTGCCCATTTTGAGTTAATAATAAGAGTAAAAATAAAATTATGACCGTTCATTCAGTTTTATGGTCCAGTGATTCGTTGTGCATCCCCTTGATTGCGTTGTAAAATTTTCTTAAAGTACAGTCTGCAACTTCATGCATGCAGTGACTATGGCAATATCTGCTTTCACGTTGTCTACATACATACATACATACATACATACATACATACATACATAAATACATACATATATAAACACATAAATACATACATACATACATACATACATATATAAACACATAAATACATACATACATACATACATACATACATACATACATACATACATACATACACACACACACATATACATACATACACACACATATACGTACATACATACATACATACATATGTACATACATACACACACACACACATACATACATACATACATACATACATACATACATACATACATACATACATATACATACATACACACACATACATACACACACATGTATGTACATACATACCTCCTGATAATTACCCTGGAGTCTTGACAGTTACGTGTTACAACGCGACAATCAGCTCGATTAGGAGAGCGAAACAGTGTGATTTTATTGATTGTAACTGAAAGACCACGTTCAAAAACAGAGGTTAAGACGTAGAATAAGAAGAAAAGATTATGAATCGAGAGTGTATTAAGGATTTGAAATCCAGAGTTTTTCCATTTGAACGTTTTATCTTAGCATTTACCGAGGGAAATGAGGAAAACTTCTTGTGTACAGCACTTGGGGATTTTGTCGCACGGGGGCCAAGGGAAGTCATACCTGTCAAGAACTTGTTGTCTCTATTCAGTCCACAGAACACTGATGCGTTTAACCGGTTTGCGGCTGCATTTAAAGCGTAATTGATGTGCTAACAGCAGCAACACTTTTTTCATTCTATTAGCCTATGTTGCGACCTCTCATGCCTCGTTATTTTTAGTATGCGATACCCTTGGTACGTACTTCGATTTTCAACAGCAACTTTTAATCTCAGTATTTTGCTCTTCTGAATAGAGCCTACAATGTGGATGTAATTTCAGCGTGCATACATACTTACACAGACGCATGCATATGTGCATATTTCTTGCGTATAAATTTATAAGCATCTACTGTATCCTTTTGTGACGAAGCTCTATGTAGTCGCACGCGTATAAATTTTGTAATTAAATACTATGTGGTGTGCCTTGAGGAACTGAATTATTCTTCACTATAGCGCTGCGTTTAGGAGGTTGAAAAACAATGCAAAAGGCAAAGTGAACGAAGTTCAAAGTGTTACTAATACATCATTCTGATCTGTGAAGATATTGAGGGCAAGCTTGGAGGATAAGTTTTGTGCTAATAAAGGCATGTACATGGTACGTACCGGCTACTGCAGCCGGCACCAGGCTATATGACAGACAGACAGACGAATGTGCCATGCACTGCCCTTCATGACCGCATTTCGTCGTGATCTGCATAAATTGAATCCTACCAGATAAAATCTGTCTCGCAAATCAGCCATGTTTTGCATTTCAGAAGGTATTGCTGTGCCAAAGGTGTTTAGTGTCAGCTAATGGTTGGTTAGTGGCTTATTTAATGACACTACACCAACTACAAGACGACAAAATCATAATATAAAATAACAATAAGTTTTCGTACCAAAATATGAAGACGGATGCGGTGTTCATGGTAATTATGTTACAAGGAATATTCTTTACACGTCGGATTGATTTCTATTTGACACAGCTAGCTATACTATTTACAGACGAAAAATATAAGGCACAGTAAGTTCCTATTTTCCACGTTTGTTGCTTTATGTCACAATTACTGAGCAAGACAAATGTTTTATTTACTTCCTTCTCCCTTGGGTTTATGTAGCCTACAGGCCTATATGTAGCCTACAGGCCTACATGTAGCCTACAGGCCTACACGTAGTCGAAAAAGTAATTTTCTGAACAATTTCTGATGTCGAATAAGAGTTCTTTCAGAAGATGTTTCTAGTTGGCTTATCGGACGAACGAACAAGAAGTTGACTGCTTTCTCCAGATGGATATAATACAAGTTAGAAACTCTAAATATATAGTTTTGGCAGAGAAGCTAGATTTTAGTTTTCTGCAAAATAATAAATTGTAACTATTCATGTCCAAGCAGATCATTTCTAGTCTAGAGTGCCAGCAGATAAAAATTATGTCAACTTACTACCGATCTAATGTGTATTATTTTACCAACTCGTACACTAAGAAATTATAAATTAGATTTTTAAACAGTTCCCGACATGTTTCGATGCATATTACATAATCTTCAGGGGCGCTATGTTAGAACCCTGGGGAACAGCCCAAGCAAGCCAGTTTTTGTACTTACAGGCGCATAATATAAACCGAATGTCAACGATTTTATGCACCTATAAGTACAGACACTGGCTTGCTTCGGCTGTTCCCCAGTGTTCTAACATAGCGCCCCTGAAGATGATGTAATATGCATCGAAACATGTCGGGAACTGTTTAAAAATCTAATGTATAATTTCTTAGTGTACGAGTTGGTAAAATAATATATATTAGATTTATACGTACGTGGTGTGGAGCACTGCAAGTTTACTACCGGTGCTTCAATAGGGATACTGCATCTGTAATGTTCAGGAAGAAGGTAATGCTTATGATAATTGTTTGTTAATTCACGTAGACTAAATCCTACTTGTTATTGTCGACTGCCAACACGTAAAAAAACTCGAACCAAAATTAAAACAACAAACTCCAGCCTAAAAGAAATTTTTAAATTCATTATTTTCCTTCCTATTGTGTAATGGTTAAAGTACCAAAACTAGTTCTCCAGAGCCTCGCTTGTTAAAACAGGTTGCCTTACATCAAGACGATATTGGCTTTGAGGTGGAAAAGACTTCAATAAGAAGACGTCCCAAACCCAGGTTAAATGTATGTAATTTCTGCTCAAATGTAATGGAAAAAGACAATGAGTAGCGCTTTTGCATTTTATGTTTGTCCTACAAAGAAAGGGTTGTCTCAGCAAAACCTTCCATGATTGATCCGATTGAGAATAGATGTGTATTCACAAAAAGGAGTGACAGTTCGCTGTTTCACAGTGGTTACGATGTAAACAAGTGCCAAATGGAGAGGATATCTTTCCTCAAGTTTCATGATCGAACGGTTGGGACTTTTGCATCATATCCGGGACGTAGGCCTGCCGGTTTCAAATTCTGACTAAAACTTTTCGTGATATTTCTAAGTACTTCCATGCATAGAGTGGGAACAAATGTTCAAAACTGACCTCTTTCTCTCCCTTAAACGCCCTTTCCATGTAAATAATAATCCTCACATTCTACTCTAAATACTATGAAAAAACGAATTAGTCATCAAATAAATAACACAATAATATAAACAAAATAAAAAATTTGTGGTGGCTGCTAATACTACTATTCAAGTAGCCGGATATTGAACGACAATCGCACATAAAACTTAAAAAATGTCTGCTTCCTTTATTGCACATGCAACAAATTCTACAAGCGAGTAATAATTAGTGTGTTACATTCGACTATGTTATTAATCTAGATTACAACATAACACCGGTTTAAGACTGTTCATCAAAATTATATCGCCATCGACGATTATGAAAGCCAAAACCAATTTATTTGCTCCATAAAACTACTTTAAAACCGGTGTGTCTAGTTCGGAAAACTACAAACAGTAGACAGTCATCAGCTGCCCTCATTAGCAAACCGCTCTTGGAATTCACTTAATTCTGATGTCGACTTGGGGAAGTGCACAAAACCAAATTCGAAGTCAACTGACAAGGATAGCCATCAACATAATTTAAGAAGAAACCAGACCTTAATCCTTTACTGAAATATGCTAGCAGCACGTTTCTTTAAAATTGCCTTAGTCTTGTGCATACGTGTCTGCACATTCTCGTCGGTGTCGTATCCAAAAATAAAACAATGTGAGCTTTGCACTTTCAAGTCTTCTGGGATATTACGCCTTGTTGACCAGTAAATAGTTACCATAACTTCAGGTCAGTTTACTTCCTCTATTTTCAGGGTCAAGTGATCCAAGAATACGTGGAACCCTTGACCCCATAGCTGCATACAGATTCTCGGTGTATGAATTATGTACGCATGTATGCGCTAACGTACGTACATATTTACATATGCGCAAATTATGTCCACGTTTTAGGCTTCCTGCGGAAGAACAAAGTCTTCTTTCACTGCCTGACACTGAAAAGCCAATCCGTTCCTCCGAAACGTCAGTAACTATTTACAAATCGACATGTAACATATTAGAAGACTTAACTCTTCACCGCACCGCCGTGAGAATCTCAAATATCGCAATATGAATTTTTATTGAAGAGAAATTTCTTCTGGCAAACAAAATTATATAGGCCTATGCGTTACCCCTCTGTATCAATTGAAGATCTGAAGCAACCAGATAATCTCAGTATGATATCCAGCCGTCAGCCTTCCTTCTTAACAAAACCACATGGCTCCTGTTATGATGCTTTAAACTGGCAGTTTAACTTTGGAGTGGGACAATATTACATAAGAGGAAATTAATTTTTATGTGATTGTGAAACTGTGACTCACACTGAGGGAAGAACAGAGGCTGAGGATGTCCGACAATACGGAATTGAAGAAAATATTTGGACCTAAGTGGGAGGAAGAAAGAGGAGGCTGGAGAAACCTGCGAGATACAGGAGCTTCACTATTTTTAGTGCTCTCCAAATATTACTGGAGTAACAGAATCAAGGGGAATGAGGTGGGAAGAAAATTTGACACCCACGGGAGAGATCACAAATGTTTTCAGGTTTTGGTGCGAAAACCTGAAGGAAGGATACAGCTTAAAGATCTAGGCATAGTTAAGAGGGTAGTATGAAAATGGTTCTCAAAGAAAAAAGTGGGTGGTTATGGATGGGAGTCGTCTGGTTCAGGGTAGGGTAAAGTAGTGACTTCTTATGAAGAGGCAAATGAAATTTCGGGTTCCATAAAATGAAGGGAATTTTTTGAATAACTTAGGACGTACTAGCTTTTCACTGATTGTCTTGTTAATTAATTCTCTGCTAGCAGACTTAATCATTTATATTCTTTGCCCAGTGCTCTTAGAATGATTAAGTCAAAATAGAGGATATGAACTGTAAGCGTTCAAAACATGGCCATGGGTTCACTGAGAGTTACATGTATGTTCCAACTGGAGCTATTCAGAACAGCCCAGTCACTCATACGTGTAAAAAAAGAAATAAATAGAGAGAAAGGACGAAGTAAGTTAAAAAAACATTCGTAGCATGTGAACGTCGAGAATGACGATACATTATGGGAACTGCTAATTCAGTATGCACCAAACATTGCATAGGACATAAGAGGAACGAACAAATAAATTTTGGATTTAAGAAAATTAAGAAATAAATTTAAAGAGGCAATACTGGGGTTATCCAAGTTTCTTAGACGAGCACGTCAAAATGGGTTGCCCCAAGAAAATAAATAGAGTACCTTTAGAAGCCCAATATGTTCCTGACCATTTAGGGTTACCGAAGTCGAGAAGTCGGTGTGTGTGTGGAAGGTACGCCACTCATGAGGAAAACAAGAAACAGCTAAAAGAAATCGGCTCGGAAGTGAAGTAGAACATAGAATGTAGATGTCAGACATTAAAGACAGGAAAATACTCATTTTCATTTAATTATTCTGCGACAATTACACATGTTGGCGTATTAGGTCCTCTGAACGGGGCCGTCGAAAGGTGACTGAAAATTCGGATAGATTTGGAAGAATCTGTGATGTATTTAATGGTGTGGTAAAACTGAGGTAATCTGGGACAAAGTAAGTCATAGGCCTGTCAGAGCTGTGAACTGTGGGCAGTTATAAGGAAGTTGTACATTGGATTAAAGAAAATGGGCATAACTTCGGACATGTGACATTCGTGATAACGCCTGTGAAGTAACTTTTATCTAAGAGCCAGAAATTTATTGACCTGTTGAATTAAACCCTCGAGCTTCCTTTTTAAAGATTTCTTTCGGAGGTCAGTTACCGTGTGTACTTGCAAGGTAAAAAAGGATGGAAGGAATGAAATAAGTATGGTGATGTCTACATATATATGTACACATATAATGAAGACATTCAACCGCAAATGTGGGAGTGGTTGTCCTCGGGCCACTCATTTCGTACTAAGTCGTGTAACGTTCGAATGACCCCAAAACCCAACACACCCGTCCACTGACCTGAATTGAGAGTTGCAATAAAATTTAACATGTGAGATTTCCAATTTGTTAAGTGATAAAGTGAAGAAATACTTTGCCACAGATCTTTATGATTGGTTTTTTCCCTGAATTATTATAGCGTAATATTTAACTTGGAGGATGTTTAGTGTCACACAACTAGTAGAGTATGAGGGAAGGTTTTCCTCCGTTCACGATCTTAAATCTTAATGAACTCCAGTGAATATATGTACCACATGCCCTCATAACTTGGAGCCCTGCATTTTGAAGACCTCAGTCTTACAGGATGTGACATGGTGTGTTGTTCAGAGGGTATTTTTCGACGTTTCGGACGATCATAGTGTCTTGGTTTCAGGGTCAAGCAATTGAGGAACTACTCGCCCAGACCCAGTGCCACCTCCAAGAAGACTAGAATCTTCACTAACGCCGCTGTGAGTATATCAAAATTCACACTGGCCTGTATTTTGTCCATAGAATGTATTTATGCTTTTCCTAATATTCTCGGAATATATGGCGATTTTACCCCTCAACAGCATCAAGCGTTTGTGTTCGAATTGAGTTTAGTGTGCTTTCCGTGCGCTACAAACAATATATAGCCTATTTAGAGAACCCTTCTTCTATAAAGCTTAAAATACGATAATGAAATCACAAATGGGTTCCATACCAAGCCTGCCTGCCTGCCTGCCTGCCTGCCTGCCTGCCTGCCTGCCTGCCTAATCAACCGTCCAAGTTGACTTGGATGTGGACTTGGAGTCGTGCTTGTTAGGGTTAAATCTTGATATGAACGTTTCAAATGCAGACATGGATTTGAGACATTCATTCAATCAATAAGCCACATGTAAAGACTGTAATTATGGTTGTCGACTTTTCCATTGGTAACAATTCTGGTGTAGGAAGAGCTGCCATTGCCCATGGGTGGTATTTTTTATGTAGTAGATATAAAGATACACCACAAGCATTGTACGTGCGGCAGGCATAGTGTGTGAGATAAGAGGTATTAATATTTAAATTAGTTAGTGTAGACTCTCAGCAGAGTTCAGACTGGGCGAGTGAAAAATGACATAAAAAGGAAACTACTTTAAGTTTCGGCTGTTTATTGAAGGATGATTTCTGAAGAGAAACTGTTCGAATGGCCAGTGGCTATGAGAGACAAATATGAAAAACCTCAGAAGGAGAGGGGTGCGGTTTATGTTAAAATAATTTCTATCAAAGCACTTCTTAGGAAAGCCTGAAGAATATTACATGACTCGACAAGGAAACACTGAGAACCAAGATGTAATTTAAGTTTCGGAAGTTCTCTTGGGTGTTTTTCTGTTTGAATACCGGTCGGTTTACCGAGCATCAAGACTGAGCGCTTTGTTCAGATTCCTTGGTTCCTCCCTTGTATAAAGGGCACTTTAAAAGGTGTAAAATTGTCTTCTTTCAAGTCGCGATATTTTCGGTTTTTTGAGAAGTGTTGTTGAAGTTCCAATTCTTGTCGATTTTAGACTCTGTCGATGGGTTGGTAGTTACCGAAATTTCGGAAGTTTGTAGTGCCTTTATTTTCAGAGTCAAGCATTCCAAGGAAACCACTCGAAGATGAAAACACGTCAAGAACTCTTTATCCGACGACACGGCTTACAAACTCAAAAGCATTTAAAATTTCGAATTCCTACCCACTTGTCTTTCAGTACCTGTCATTTGAAACTGTATGACGTCTGCAGTTGAAATAGAGTAGTTAAATAATCCAAGAATTAAGTAATCAGTTGGCTCAATCTCCGAAGAAGAAACCAAGTACTAATCATTACACAATTCACAAAGGGATTGTAAACTCTGTCGGTTAGCAGTGCAACCGTACTATGAACCGTGTTCACTGGGAACAGAAGTTTAATCAGGCTGGCGGATGGAGAGCAAGCTATATTTCAACATCCTGCCCTGTCGTTCATACTTCCATTTCTTTCATTTTTTAATGCGAATCTTGAAATTGAACAGACAACTTTTCTGTGTAGATGAAATTAGATTTTTTTCGGAGTTAAAATATCGCGCATCAAAGGAGGAGCCAATTAGGTGGAGTGCCCTAGATCACGTGACTTCTTCATATTAAGGAAGGCGCTGCTATTGGCACGGCTCTACGGAATGTTATAATTCGGGTTTATGTTTGATATACTCACGAACTAATTGCTAATGGACCTGTTAAGACTGACTCCCAGCAGATATAAACCGTAAGAGGCAGTTGCAGGCCAATAAAGCCAAAGTTCTTGTATCGAATACGTGTACCACAAAGCTTGAAGTCGGTAGTGTGAAGCCAATAGTATCGAACATCAAAGTGTTAAACGAAGCCACATATTTATGTCAGCTAGATAACATACATATAAAGGGAGATGATAGATTGAAAACTTGATAAATACTTTAAATTCACAAAATTTGCGTCAAATTTATGATACTAAGAGTTACGCAAAAAAAAACCAAATAATTTTCGTCATCTTATATAAAGGAAAGCAAATGATGTTGCTGTAGGGAGGTCGCAATGCAGAGGTGCTTGCCTCGCGGTTTTGGCACTTTTGTTGGCAAGGGTTACGAAATACGGCCCACGAAGCACTTCCGGGCTACGCACACTTTCATGTATCATTAAGGCTTCAAGGTCTAGATTTTATTATCTGTACCGCCAGGTTAAACACTAAAACCTCTGTATTTTGTCTACGCAGTGTATTTATGTGTTAATATGATCCTTTAAACGAGTAGCCATTTCTTCTCTATAGGGTATTTACTGGTTGTTTTTTGTGATAAAACTGAAGGGTATTCTTCAGAGACTGATGTTATTCTACGCAGAATTTGTGTGCGTATCAATAAATAATTTCACTTCGTACCTCACAGAGAATATACATGTAGCGTGCTTCCATCAGAAAAATAAATCGATTACTAATGTTGGATAGGGAAATAATGCTTCTGGTTTTTGAGAAAGGTACGGAACACGTGTGTAAATGGTGAAACGTCGAGAAATATAAACAGGGTTCTCGAAATTCACTCTAGACTACTAAAGGACGCCTGGCCAGACATTCTTTCATACGTCTTCTGTACTACAGGACGGTATATCCGGGTTGAGAGTGGATACACTGCAAGTTAAGTGAATAGTGTCTCTCACATCAAAATATCTTCTCCTGTGAGTACTCTTGTCCAGATGCTTCGGTGCGGCAGAAACATGATTAGAAACTCATGCGCATGTGTCATGGTGTTTCAACATTGTGAAAGAAATTTTTTCCGTATTTTTAACCGATCCCAATCCTGCCACATGTCCAATTCATCTGAACGTCCTTGTTTCGAAGATCCTATAATTTGTGAAGGCTAAACCTCACGGAGTTTCGCAGTATGTAATTTTCATAAGCCTAATGGCACTGTCCCTTAGGTCAACGTAACTTCCACAGCACCCAGCTCATAGGTGCCAGTCTTTGTTCTTCGCTTAATATGAGAGATACAGTTTCAGAAAGCTACAGGTAAAATTACGGTTTTTCCGCAAGTGTTTTAATCTTTTTTCTTTTAAATAACAGGCACAGCAACAACAGTTCCTAAAACTGAATATTTGCAAGCACGTCCTGTATTTAGTAGACCATCAACGTCTTAAGAAATGTAATTGCTATTCATTGTTCGAATACGCATATATTGTCATTTGGTCCCTTTCCAAGGATTTACACATTATGCTATTATCACTACGTAATTACTTTTTTGAGAAGGTGATCAGAGCTAAGCGCTGTTTGAAAGTCCCGCAATGATGATTACGATAGGTATTGTTTAACGGGATGTGAGGGCGTGTCGTCTAGTAGAGGTTTGCTAGTGCTTCGGCAGAACGTGTTACTGCCATCTCAAGTAGCGTTTTTCTCATAAACGTTTGTGAACTTCTTTCAGACTGCACGGCGTCACATCCCACACGACAGTTTGAAAGAAGAAAAAGAAAAATATGTAATGATAAAGGTTACAAAGAAGTAAAACTAAAGATACACCTATATAGGCTATACCATTTGCTCACTGCGTGCCTAATTCTTCTGTCCAAGAAATTTTGAAAGGTTTCCTTAATGAGAGGCCTGACGTTATTAAAAACCGGAAAGACGTAAGGCCGTCCCTCAGAGCTTTTGGTTTTAGCCTCACAGTTTTTGATTTGTGGCAGGGAGGAGTGTCCGCTTAGAGAAATCATAAAAGAAAGAAGGAACCCCTACACCAATCACGAAAAAATATATGGCTATAAATGTCAGCTAGATTTGGTTTGAGGTCAAGGTGCTTGCTGGTTTTCCTGCTGTTGTATATCACGCGCACCTACGTATGTAGGTATGCCATCATGGATGTGTGCTGGTACTTCAAATTGAAGCCAGCAACTGACTGACTTTGAGACTATCTTCGCAGCAGGTCCTTTCAAGTATCTGAGTGAATTATATCCTCTTTCATTTGACTCCTGAAAATGGGATCCCTCACATTTTCTTTCCCTCTCTTCTCACAGCATGCACTTTGGTTCCATGCCTTGTGGGTTACATGCTAATAACTTTGGTAGAAATCCTTCTTCATATTGTTATTATTATAGTTATTATTGTTATGTATGTTCGGGGAAAATGACTGAGAAAGGACGCGACTCAAATAATTGCCTGCTTGTCGTTTTTCTCCTCTCCTGACTTCACAAACTTGTCGGACATTTGTATTCTTCGGTTTAATTATCATCTCTAAATGCCTGTCAGAACTCTGAATAAAATATTGTGTTTACGATCACATATACGTTTGAAGTCAACCAAGCAAGTTTTTGTGGAAATAATTCTAATCTAAAACAAGTGGATTATGTGTCTGGTTCCGAGTAATGCCAACCTAACATATCTGAGAGCAGGTGTGATCCGTGCATAAAGAAGTACAATTACACTGTGAAATATGATTCTTGGTGACATTGAGGAACACCTGAAAGCTAAGTCCAAGGTTGAGTGAATTTCTATTTAAGCCGTAGACATAAATGTGTTCTGGGAACTTAATATGGCTCAAGTATATCATTATACACACAGATTCTTCGGAAGCACCGGGATTTATACGGGATTTATTATTTACTCTAACTTACACATAATCATGGAAATACAGAAACTTAAGAATGTGTAAACGAAGGAAGTCAGGCGCGTAAGTGTTTAACTTAGTGTTTTTTATTTGCCTTTCCTGTGAGCAAGAAACCCTTACCGCAAAGGCCGTTAAATTATATTTCCCACATTTGGGCACCATCCTCATGGCAGTCAGATCCGTTCTTTTGTGTAACTGATAAGAGCTTCCTTGATCTCTCAATGCTGATAAACGCAACCGGAGATTAAAATGTTCGTGACAAAGTAGATTCTCCCTGTGAATCTTGTATGACACAAAGTGGTGACCTGTCATATCTGTAAGTGCAATAGGCTAGTATGAACAATGTAAATCCTTCAAAGACTTTAATTAGAGTGGAACTTCACATAACAAACTGCGTATTTGCAAAAAGGTTGAGTCGACAGAACGTACATTTATAAACAAAAGAAAGTGCATTTTCTAGTTAAAAAAAGAACAGATTCATGACGGAGTGAAAATTACATCTAGCGTGCCGAAAATGCCACTGACTCATAGAAGAAGACAAGGAAACTGCGGTAGTCGCATGGTACTAACTGGTGTGGAGAAAATGTCACATTCCTCTAGAAGATCCTCTCCTGTGTGTTTTATAAAATAATGCACAAGTTTCGTAGTGAGGAAATGCCACTATATAATCCAAGTAAAATATCTGAAGGCTGTGTAACTACTGTGCCTGGCACAGAAGAGATCCATCACCTTAAACCTACGTTACTGAGTTATAGCGGTTTAAACATTACACTATAGGCCTATCTGAGTCAGACGAAAGTTAGCATAAGTTATTTGCAGAAAACGATGCAATTTATTCTGTAACGCAAAGAATATCTCAACGTAGCCATAAACACAAAAAACTCTGATAACAAAAACGGCACGACCTGAACACCCATTCTTCTCCCAGCAGAAAGTACCGGCTTCTGACTTCGGAAACTATATTAAATTACGTCTTTATGTAAAGATATTAAGGCTGTTCTTTTGTATACACTTTGCTTATGTTAAGAAGAATCGTGGTGATTGTTTTTTGTTAATGTCATGGTTGCTCTAATAAAGGTTCAGTTGACAGGCTTAGCATGGTTCGGGGTGTAGGAGGAGAAGAAGAAGAAGAAGAAGAAGAAGAAGAAGAAGAAGAAGAAGAAGAAGAAGAGTCCAAGAGACGATAGATAGCATCGTGAGGACAGCGCCATGTTGGGTGGGGTATCCCACGCGATTCGCTGCTGTCTTTCTTCTACATCGTGACGCAACTTGCAACCACCACACAAGATAATGAGAATGCAACAATGAAACGAAAGAATTTTAAGAAAAAATGTGGAAAAGCGGTGGAGGAAGCGAGTTACTTTGTTACTGTTTTTTTTTCTTTTGCGTTTCCTCTTTTTGTTCCTAACTCAATCGGCCCGGAAATCCGTCATTTTCTGCTTCACAGCTGGACTCATATTTATGGGAGTGTGATTACAAGTCTCAAAGATTTATAGCCGTCAAGAAGTTGGGAGGGGGAGTGTGAAGACCCCGCCAGCTAAAACCGTCCGCCATCTTTAAACCTGAGGGTGAAATACAGCCGTTAGGCACGCCAGTCTCCGCCCATGAAACCATGGCGCCGCGTCATCGCTGGACCTCTCGGAAATTTGCGTCACTCAAAATCATTCTTCCAGGCTAACAAATGGCAGTCACAGGGATACTGAATTTTCGCAACCGGTGGAGAGAAGCAGGTGGTGGATGGACAGACAGGAATATCTGTAAACATGCCGATACCTGCTTAATTGTGGAAAGACTACTTGAGCCTGTGACAATTGTTTTTCGTATCCTATTTATACTCTGGCAATTCTTTCTATGACTCAGTTCAAAAACTTTTTCCTCACTATGTGTTATCTAGAAATAATATCAAATACTCATCGGCATAATTTGTCCTCTCTTTTTATACGGCTCTGGAACTTGGTGTATCACATGCACTGAGGATGAATGAGAAGAATGGGCTGCGAACATATGGATCTAAAAATAAGGCAACTGACAGGATATTGAGGAAAGCTGCATAAAAGAGGAACTTCATAAATATTGCTCTTCGGAAGACTTTGTTATCACGGTCAAATCAATAATCATGGAATATGATGGACATGTAGAACGCATAGGAAGATCAATAATGCGGACAAAATATTTATCGCAGAATCCGAAATTGGAGACCTTTCGGAAGTTTAGATGGACATACAATTTAACAGTGTAAGTTGGGAGCATGTGGAGGAAGTTTATATGAACCAGCACAGGCGTTTGCAGAGGATTTCCAAGAACAAAATATGAAGCCTGTGCCTTCGAGTTATATAAGATGAGGGTCACTCCTTGGACAGCTGAGAAACTGTTAGCTTTTCTAAAAGGACTCTGCTTCACGGAATTAGTTACGTAGTTCGATACGTACTACTTTGCATATCACACGTAAATTGTTTTTTATTAATTTTGTTTTTCTACACATGCATACACACCTACATGGAACTATATACGCACACATACATACGCACACATACATACGCACACATACACGCACATACATACATACATACATACATACATACATACATACACACACACACATACATACATACATACATACATACATACATACGTACATACGTACATAATACATACATACATACATACATACACACATACATACATACATACATACATACATACATACATACATACGTACGTACGTACATACATACATACATACATACATACATACACACATACATACACACACACACACACACACACACACACACACATATACAAGGCTCTTGAAATCATCGAGCAATACCTGAACCATCCGAAATTCATCAAATCACAGGCTGTTTGTTACAGTAATCAATTAAGCAGCTCCCAGCCCTATCAGTGTGGACATAATGCGAACATATGGAGTCACAAGTCTGCATTGACGAGATTTTTGTCCGCTATCTGTGAAAGTTATCAATGATTGACACATGGTCAAACTGTAATGATAATGTGCAAGTTCAAAGGCGATCGCAGATTGCCACACCAGAATTTAGCGTCACAGGTAGGCAGCGTGTTTTATTCTGCTTCTTTACTTTAGCTAATGCTCTTAATGTTGTAGGCATCATTACGGATTGTCTCTTATGAAATCTCCAGACGGGCCCGTTACCAACGTCTTCACCTAGCAGGCAATGAGTTGCCTAACTTGCAACTTATTCTGGGCTCATTCTTCTATTAACTTCGCAGAAGTTTCTTAGTTTCCAGACCAATGTGGTTTGTGATTTTTAATAGGTTTTCAAGTCTCTTTCTTTGCAGTCTGTCGATATATTTAACCCAACATATGTTATAGACTTTTCTCAAAATGTAGTCCAATATGTTTACCCTTTTTCGCTTCTTTAATGCGTCCTCTTGCCTTTTACAGCCCGCCCAGTTCTATCTCAAAGTTGGTCCCGTGAATCCCATAGCAGTCATTCTAGGTCCAGTTGGGAGAGCTGCTTTAATTACCCAGCTTTCACTTCCATACAAGCGCGTTGCTACAGCTACTCTATGTATTTTATATACACGTTTCTTCTAGGAGTTCCTAGATTTAAAATTTTTGTTAATGGGATTTATTGCTTTAAAGAAAAATTTATAGAATTTAGCTTCTATAAAACTTACATGTCTAATTCACACGAAAGTGAAAACTCAAAGTACGTGTTTTGAACTTACTGGCTTATTTATTTGCTTCTGTGATCCCTTAGTCAGTGATTCTGCTAGGTGTTTAGGCCTAAGCACTTTTGAATAGTGCACACCAAACTCATACCACGTGTAAACTAGGAACGAATGCTCTAAGTTCCTTACTTGTTAACCTTTTAAAGCTAGCGGGTACTTTACATACCATCAGGTTTAAGGTTAAAAAATTCTACGTGGTGCCCACATTGCGTTTATGTGTTTTGTGTGGATCTCAGAACAAACAGCAACGTTTACCTTATACAGCGACTGGGTTTTATAACCGAGGTGGAGGGTGTTTACAGCGCGGTAGGAGCTGAGTCCTTGTATAGAACAGATACGCTTCTTCTTTAACCTTTTAAAGCCTAGCGGTAACTTTACATACGACCAGGTTTAACATTAAAAAATTCTACGTGGTGCCCACATTGCGTTTATGTGTTTTGTACGGATCTCAGAACAAACGGCAACTTTTGCCTTATAAAACATTAAGAGATTGGTTTTTATAACTGAAGTAGAGAGTGTTTACAGCGCGGTACGCACTGAGTCCTAATATAAAACAGATATGTTTCGTCTTTAAAGGGTTAAAGGGTTAATACATTGTTGCAGTAAGACTGAGTTCTAAACTTCAGAGAGGGAACGGAAAAGGTCGCCCACGATGGGGCCTGCTCACCACTGGGCCCCGCTGCCGTGGGGCCGTAAATCTGTCAGCAGAGTCAGCATCGCCACTTGCTCCATCCGTCAAGTAGAACAGTGCTGAGTGAGAGAGAAAGAGAAGCCGCTGCGAAGATCTGATCCCTAGGGACAGTGATAGCTGGAACTCATCCTTTGTGCGTTAGCTCCATTGCGCTTCCATATGCTCTGAATGATTCATATAAAATTTAAACTCTTAGCTAATTAAAGTTTGGTATTACGCAATAAACGTATTTTATTCTGTAAATTGTATGGTCCAGAATATTAGCTATATCAGTGCCACTAACTGTCCCTTGATGTATAACAAACAAATAAATAAAATTGGAGGGACAGATCCATAAACAACTGGGTGGGTAATAAAAGATTAATAACGAATAAAAGTAAAAGGAATAGATAAATGAAATTAATACCAACGTGGCGAAGGAGTGATACTTAATTCATAAAAGTGTATTTACGATTACAACTGCACTGAACCTTCTACATTTTATGTGCTAAAATTACGCAATGTAATTTACACAAGGAAAATGAAAGAGGCGAATTTTTCCGGCCGAAGAACTTCTGGAGAAAAGCCAGTAGAATTCTGTGCATCCCTAAGCCCAGCAGTAGATAAAAATAATCTATGGGCTTTACCCTCCGGCCACTTTATCCCTTAGGAAAGAGCTGCCAGTATCAGACGGAAGGGAGGTTAGGTACACACGACCGTCCTTTCAAGTGGTGGCGAAGTGTAGAAATGCGCAGACTTCCCGGGAATCAAACCCCAAACGACTACACCATAGCGAGTTCCATAACGCAATTAGCTACCACAAAATACTGCGAAGGAATGACACTCTTCACGATGACTTTAAATTAGTTAAGAATTATATTTTATCGTGCAGAGTAAGTACTCTCGCGTAACTGAAACATCTGGCACTTCCCTTCCGTTTCTCGGTGGTGAATTCATTTGAAACTTCACAAGCAACTTAATGGCTACACAGGGACAAACATAATAGTTTTCTGAGTACATTAACGCAGTCGCAGCGTGCAGACATTTCGCTGGATGCTCGTAAATTCTGCTTCTTGTAAATCATGCTGCAATTCCCCCTTCAAGAACAAAGTGGACAGTTTTGCAGTACACATTCATTCTTGTTATATGTCGACCCATCCGTTGTCGTATGGAACGTCTTGGGACGTCCTGTATCTAATTGAGATAAAATACATGCATATTTAGGGTGAAGTAGGCGTATGTATGGGTCTTTGTAGAGTCGATGTAATGACATTCCCACGAGATCACTGCTTTGGTTTCTGGATAACGAAGACGAAATTAAAGGCGAAGCAAAGGACTGAATAACAAATCAAGATATGTCATGGCGTAGAGCACAGCCATTTCCAGTATCTTCTTATTTTCCAAATGTTCTCATTTCTGATAATCTGTCCCATCTTTTATATTTATTTATTTTATTAACGTGTACTTTTTTCTTCTGAAGTTGGTAAAATGACAGGGAACACTGCAAAGTAAACCTTTTCCTTTTCAAAATATATTCTACAGGCAATATACGGCTTAAAAATAGTATTTTTGTAAGATAATCCGCCTGAATATTTAGCTTATTTTATAAAATGTCAGAAAAGAAACGTCAGGCATAATGTTACTTGAATTAGGGGTTACGTGGCACCAATATAAAACAAAATTAAATTTTACGACAGATTTTATTCTAGACCAGTAATAAAATATTTAATCGAAACTGGTTGATATTTACGGATATGAAATATACGCAGATAACACACCAGCAGAGGACATCCTCATTATAGAGTCATTGTCCATGAAACATAGAAAGGACCTACAATAACATGACAGGATGAAGTGAGTGAAGAACGCAATAAAATTTCGAAAATTTTGTTTGCTCTTTCTACCCTATGCTTATATTGATATACCTTTGATCCTATATATTCAACTGCCCCAGTTCTCAGACTAACAACAATTACCGAATATGTGTGAGGATAAGATCAAATACTTTAAGGATCTGTTTAGAAAAGCTGTAAAAAGAATTATGAAGTTTTCTATTAATAATAAACTAAAAGCTGTAAGAAATGGGCAACAGAAGGGTAAACCTAAGCATGGTGATGATAATGATATCCCTCTTCCTCCCCGTATGGGGGCGAGCACACAGTTTGGTAACAACTTGCCGAATAGGAGATTGGTGCCAGAAAACACAGTGGTAGGCAAGTAATCCATTGCAGTAGTCATTAATACAAACACGTCACACGTCAAGTAAGAGAGTCTGATGGAAAGCAATTTATTGTGAACGTAATGTGAGATGAGCAAAGAATTGAGGCCTTGTCTCGCTAATAAAGCAGCTACTGCAGCCGCTGAATGACTGTATGATAAGCATACGACAGGTAATACGAAATCTGAAGAGCTCTGCATACAAAGCGATAGGAAATCACTGCAATGCAAAGTTTCATTTAGTTTATGCCACGCCAGAAAACACCAGCTTCTTCAATAATAGGAACTTCATTTCAACCAGGGTGGAAAATGGTGTACAACTATATTTTTGGTGGATTTTTTGCTTATATTTTCTTTGTACTTTTTTTTGCAAATGATATTAAATAAATCTTTCTTTATTTACCCCGCCTTATCTTCTTTTCCGGATCCGGGAATCGAATCCCGGTGGGGATGAGGTTTTCCGCAAGCGTGCAGGTCGATAATGGGGCCCACACAGCCTTCTACGCAATGAGTACCGGGTCATTCCCAGGGGCAAAGCAGACGGGGCGTGGCGTTAACCACCCACGCCCATCTAGCCCTCTGTGTCTTCATGGCAAGTCTTCCTTTCAGTTATGACAGAAATGAGTACTGAAGTATCCCACCATGACACAACCAGGGCCTAACGAATTGTGTTGCTGGCGAAGATAATTAAAAGAAAGAACACGCTGTATTTCTGCCACTGGTGTGCTTTCATTAAATATTTTAAACCGAGACATCAGGAAAAGATCAATTTCTGTAATGTAATTTTTTTCGAGTTTGGAAATAACAAATATATTAAAAATTATTATATCAATGTATACATAGTCTACTCTTCATTTTCATTCTCCTTCTCTTCCTCCTCCTTGTACAGTATAGCCTACTTGTGGCAGAAATAGGCGCTGAAGTAAGGAGCGTGTCAATAGGCGTAACTTGGCTAACAACATGGGGGGCAGGGGGGAATCGACCATGGGTATTAGGAACTTTACAAAGTAGTGAAGTTAAAGAGAGGGGGAAGATTGGTTTGAACCAGTCCTTATAAACAGCCCTCCCTTTAAGTCACTCTCGCCCTATACAGTCAAACTCGGTTATAACTTCATGAAAGGGACTGAATATTTTGTGTCGTTTTAAACGAGTGTCTTTCTAACCGAGGAGTATAACGCTATGGTTAATAGCGGGGAATTAATGGGTGCCACAGAACGTGTGACGTTATATGTGAGATATTGCTTAAACTGATGTCGTTGTAAGCGGGTTCGGCTGCATTTTTTACCACTCTTCAAATCAGTAGCCAAAAAGGTATTCTTAGGTGGAAAAATACTGGAGGAATGCCCCCCCCCCTTGCCCCTACCCCCGAGTTACGCTATGAGCGTATCCATAGATATATTTGCTATCTAAGTAAGTACACGCAAGAGAGTCCAGAGCAAGCAGCCCTTTGCCCGAAGCTCTAAACTTAAGAAACGTAAGGGTCTAGCTATGATCGTGTTGACTTCTACTTCAGCAGGCCTACAGTCCTACAGGAACGTCACTGCAAGTAACATCCCGCTTAGCTTCAATGATAAACAATAAATTTAAACCCCCGGTAGGATCAGTGTGCTGCTTTCGTTTTCGCTTTTTTGGGGGGGGGGATACTGCTCCCCCCCCAAAATAGATATTTGAATTAATTATAATGTAACATATCCTCGTGTCATATAGGCCTACTGCTCATAATAATACATATAGCTGCGCTGTGCCACCCGCACTGCCCGTCATGTATTTCGCCTTTTCAGCTCTCAAATTTAGGTTCTTCCCACCACGGCATGGAGCGGCCGCTGGTTGGGGGTGGGGGAGCTGGCCCCAGATATGGAAGGCAGCTGCGAATATATTGACTAAGCAGTCGCGGACAGCCGGCAAAGGGCGGTCCTCCACTAGGTGGCTGGACGTGTGCTAACAACACCTCACCGTAGAAACTTACTATGTGACGAAACATTCCACAAGGTCTCAGACTTCGGGGAGACAGGAGAGGTGCATAGAGGTTTTGGTGGGCAGACCTGAGAGAAAGAGGTCATTTGGGAGGCCTAGGCGTATATGGAAGAATAATATTAAAATGGATCTTCAAAAATTGTAACGGGGGCGTAAACTGGTTGATCTGGCCCAGAGCAAGGGTAGGTGGCGGACTTTTGTGAATGCGGTATGAAACTTCGTTTTCCATAAAACGTTGGGAATTCTTGACTAGTTGAGAAACTCTTAGCTTCTCAGGAAGGACTCTGCTCCCTGGAGTTAGTTTAGTTAGTAAACCAACATAATATAGTGCAGGCTCAACTGTAGAGACCGATTTACCAACCCTCGTTTTTTATTATTATAAAACAAACTCACAAAGAGAACATGTTTATCTGCTACTTCATCAACATGCGTTTATACTAGAAGAGCTGAAGATAATGTCCAGTGAAGAGAAGGAACAGCTAGAGCGGCCATAATTTAGTGACGTCACTGCGGACAATAGCGCAGGGTTTGCTGTGTTGTGGGATTTATTGGAGCCGTGACAAAGTACCTGTCCCAGACTCTCTCTCCATTGTCTCGTCTTTAGCTTCCTACACTGACTGGTGTCCCCAGCCAGCTCTTAAAACGCATTAGTGTTGTTAGTGGTGCTGCCGGATGCTGCAGATCCTCGGCGGGGTCGCAACAAATGCTGACGTTAACCTAGGCAAGATACCAGGACACATCCACAATGAGATGATGCAACTATTTAACAATTTAAAAGCGAGAAGCTCGCCTAAATTAGGCCATATTTACGAATTAGGTTCACAACAACCCAAAAGCATATCACACTTCTTTTACAATGTATATATTTTTAATAACACAGAGGGAAAAAGCATGGTAACTTCCCGTTTCTCTTAAGATGACACTGTGTTTCCTTGTGGACGTCAGTTTCTGTCGATTCGTCTTTCTTCCCACTTTCTGAGATCGGGAGCGAGACATGTTTAAAATTCTGTATCTATAGCATGGCAGCAGAAACTTGTCCTTAATATCGTTCAAATCCCTGACGCCAAATTTAGCAGTATCAAGCTCCTAAAGGCCTATTATTTGCAAAGGACGCTAGTGCCTTTCAATATCGGGTTGTAAAGTTAAGCACGATGATTTGAGATTCCAAATTATACAAATGAGTCTGGATAGACTGTTCTGAAAAACATTAAATCAACATGGCGATTGAGCGACGTAATCTAAGTCGAAATTTTTAACTTCAGGCGTGAAACTTACGCACATTTAAAACTTATAAAGATTATGCTAATTTCCTACGCCCTGTGTGTCCATTTTCCTTTGCCTGATAAGAACAAACCCACTGAAACTTCTACACCATGGAAAGAGTGCATTCTGATTGAGTTTTGGCATGATTCTCCATCCTGGAAAGATTGTCATAATGCAGAAGTTCTTAGACTCCAAATCTTGTTTTATTCAGTTTTAAAAGAGTACAGGCCAGTAAGAGTGTAAGTTATGCAAACATAAGTTAGGCATATATTTTCTACTCTTTTCTTTCTTTGATCCTTCTTTCCCTTCTTTTCTTTTTCTCACTATTTTTACCGTCGACATATTTGACGAATAAGCCTACTGTCTTCCGCGACGTGACGTCGTAAAAACTGGTAGAACTTCCTGTAACTGAACGCAATATATTGTCTTTAAAATACGGAAAATTCTTGCCTATAATGTGTCACATTCTCGGGGATATTGCTCTTCATACCCTTGAGAACCTGATGTTTTTCAGCTACATTTTATTAACCACGGCAATTCTTACAGACGCTAACCTTTTCTAAAAACGTTTAAAATTTCAACTTCCACTCTTTTTAACCCTTGGTATCTGTAAGCATTTTAAGCCACACATTCTGTAATACAGTTAAGGATGGCACCAAAATAAGCCGGACTGTTATAATGAATTCAAACAGAGTGGAGCATGATCTGATCTACAGTATTGTAAAATACAAGAGAGCATTCGCCTTTACATAGGACTACAAGAAAGGAAGAGACTGAAAAGAGATGGCTGAAACTGAGAAAGAGAGAAGCATTTGTGGAGAACAGAGCATACACAACTTGCATAAGTATGGAAGAGCAGAAAACTATTTTGTATGCGTGCTTTGGATTTATGATTGTTACTTATTACAGAGAGTAATAACTCATGGATGATGGTGGTATAGCGTTATCTCCATCACCACGTGACCCTTTATGTGTGCATAATGTGTGTGTATGTGTGTCTGTCAGGCTAGATGCATGATGGACCTTCTTAGAGAATGGTTTCAGTAGTCATAACTTATACAGAAATACAAGCAAGAAGCAGTGTGGAGTTGCTTGCTGCTTTCGTATGCTCTTTTCGGAGCGTCGACATTTTCTCCTGGCGCATTATTATTATTATTATATTATTACTATTATTTTACTACTATTATTATTACATTCACAGTTAAGAAGAATGTGCACAATATTAGTTCACATGACAAATGTGTGCGCAGTGGGAGCAAAGAAACTAAATAGTAACTCCCCAGAAAATTTCTTGGATTTTGCGTAAACTTGTGGTAATAAATAAACTCACATTTAGCACAATTAATACAATTATCGTTATTTGACAACATTTAACACTTTCTATGAAAAACACGAGATAAGTCGCTTAGAAGCGCCAGTATTTTACCTGTTTAAATTAGTATGTAGCGATACGCGGTGGCGCTGTTTGCTGAGGCACTTCACTACAAGCCGGAAGGTCGCGTGTTCGATTTCCGATGAGGTCATTAGAAGTTTTCATTGACTTACTCCTTCCGGTCGCACTATGGCCCTGGGGTCGACTCAGCCTCTCAGCATCTCGTGGGGGTAAAGGCGGCAACTGCTAGAGCTGACAACCTTGTCAAGTTTATGTGCGGATTTTCTAGATAACTCTGGGAGCCTCAACCTCCTAGAGACCTCAGGACCTGTCTAGGAATTCCCGTACCTTCTACATTAGTGTCTGAGGGAAGGAGAGGTATTCGTCCGTCTCTCAACAAATGCGAAACTATTTATGGTTTTTCAACAAGAGAATAGATAATTTGCCACTGTCAGCAGGAGAAAGTAGATCGGAAGTTTAAAACAACTGAAATGTGTTTCATTACACATTTCTGACAAAACTCCCCACATAATTTTCAAATGTAGGCTAAAAACGTAGATTATATCTTTGAAAGTAAGATACAATAAAGAAAAATGTTTTAGAATGTACCACAATAGGTAAAATAGATAACTGGTTAAAAGACACCTTTTTTTAACTGCAGAGTTCATGGCCTCCAAGATGACACAAGGCGATCATAAATGGTAAACACACACAGACTGAAGGAAGGCAGCGCACTCTTTCAAGGAACAGTCCCGTAAAAGCCTGCAGAACGCTGAGGAGTGCATATAAACGGAACCGAAATTTGAACTGGTAAATTTTTAACAAAAAGTTTCCTACATATTGGGAATTACCTACACACGATGCTGATAAACCTCATCTTCCTTGAGAAACGGAGAACACTCATTGTAGGCCTATCCTCAAAACTTCTAACTGTAAGATCAATCATATTATTACTTTCCCTGAATCTTTGTAGTCGCCCGAGACGCCGCTTTATCAGAGATTTCACTTCAAAAATTCCGCATGCACTCCTTTTCTTCCACATACTAACAAATGAACCCAGCACGTCGCAGGCGCCTACATTTCACTATCTAATGATGCCAGATGAGCAGCACAATCCATGAAGTTATTTGTTTTCTACTTTATGTACGTGTAATGCACTTGGTGTGACGGGAAGCCTGGGCGAATGACGGAACAGAATACCCTCCGACGTAAGCGAAGGTAGAAACGAGCCTACGTTTTAATAAGTTAGCAAAAATAATTATTCGATTTAACATAGTCGATATAGTGACCAAGATACGGGCCTGACGACCGAGGAATCGCTGTTTGATTCCGGTAAGAACAAAAGATTATCTGTGTTCCAAAGCGGTGAGGGCGGCTCTGACTCGAAATCGGCCTTCTTTTCGTGCGTTCCGGTTTTTCCTTCCCAGTGGTAAAGCGGCCGGAGACTGAATCTACTTCTCATATCCAGTGCCAAAGTTAAGAATGCGCGGATCTATATTTCCAGTCCAATTTTTTGGCTTTATGGCATGTACAGTGGCAATTTTCCCTTTACCAAAAGTAGTGGCAAAGTGACCACCACACCAGCATTACAGTGTCTGCAAAACTGCTGTCACTTTATGCAGAAGTCGGACGCTGTATAATGTGACACACCTTAGATGGATATACAGAATTCGTTAACCTTTTAATTCGTCAGGCTATAGGCTAATATAAAAACACGCAGGAAATAAGAAAGCTATAAATCCTGTAAATTCAGATTTTTATCAAAGCATATAAATGTAACAAGAGTATCGGTCTTAAGTATAGCTCATACATTGCCTGAGTCATTGTCTTATTTATTAAGCCTTGCTAAGAATGGGACGGAGCCAGTCTTCGAGGCTATGTATATTTCTTCACTTCCAGTTATGTCCGTCTGCCCTGTGAAGCAGTCAACAGCGATATAACACTGCCTTCCTTTGCCCTTCGACTTAGTCCGATTCGGATTTATTTAAAAAACAGCGAAGGTACAGACACTTGATAGGACTCCTTGAACGGGATACCAGAGTATAGCAAGTCCTTTATCCACACAGGATAAGAGGATATTACAGGACAGAGAACTTCGCACGTACCTAATTTTATATATGTTCCAGCAGATTATTGAAAGGTCAGTGTGACTGGCACATGCGTAAATGTTATTATGTAACTCATGACACCTTCTGAAATCAAATTTTTGTTCTTTTCAGCTCAATAAATATTTGATAAATATAGATCCTGCAATTTCTTGGAAAAAGCGGGTATTCCTTTTCTCTTTTTTGGTTGGGACTGCCACCGGATTTACCAGATATACTAGCAACTTTCTTGGTTTCCTTAAATTCTTCGGTTTCTAATTTACTATTAATTACCTGCAGGACCAGAAATGGTCTTTATGTGTTTTCCATGTGGAATGTCTTTTTTCGGTTTTAAAAAGGTGTCTGTTTCTTTCCAGAATTTTCTGGAAATTTTTAAAAACTGCGCCCCTACCTTCAAGAGAATACGTTATAGTTAGGACTCAATTAAGGTTGTTAGTCATTTGACTACGACCGAGTATCTCGCTCAGTAACATCAATAACTCATCTTATGATTAACGTTCATATTCAGCACTCTTAATAAGTGTATTTTCTCTGTTAGGAAAATAATTTGCGGCTCTTTACCAATGGAAGTTATGTTGCCGTAGAACCAGACACGCAAAGAAAATGCGCAGTTTAGTTCACCAAACCTCATGGGAAATTTTTGAGAACTCCTTAGCTGTTTATTCTGAGAAACAAAACAACGCCTTAGATAGCCGAGTCACTGGAAGAAATGACACATGCTGCATATAGTTACTGCATTGATACAGAGATGAGCAAAACAACGGGAAACTCTTATATGTCATCTGTGCCAATCACCACGCGGAAGATGTCAGTATTGGACGGAGGTATTTTCTACTGCAACAGAAAGAGAGGGACGTTGTAAGACCCGGAGGCGAGACTTCGGTGCTGCGCAGAGTTGGAGAGGGATAAAAAATACAGCCTAGCGAGCAATGCGAGTTCCTGATGGCCCCGTATATCATATTCGTGACACGCTGAAACAATAACTCAACCGGTTTACTACCGAAATAGACAAGGGCATATCCCTCCCTCCAGCTTTCTCTTCTGCGGCCAACCGACCCAGAACGGCGGACCGACATACCATGATGCAAAGACACATAACTGGGACGCCACTACGATTAAACCCGCCATGTGAGAGGCAAAAGGGTCTATGGGGCTCCGGGATACCTACTTCGACTTGTATTACAAATACAAGGCGAAGTTTGGTGTCGGTCCTGCGTCACTAGACAAATACGGCAGTAGAAGGAGTGTGGAGAGAGAGAGATGCGTTTTATTTAACCGACGCTGTCAATTTCAAGCAGCATATATCGTCGGTTGCAAAGGAATGAAGTCAGTCTGAAACACTGGAGGAATGATACTTACAGGGAAAAGCCAAAGTAGCTGGAACAAAGTCTGTTCCAATACCACGTCGTCTACCACAAATCCGACTGGCCTTGGACTGAACACTGGACTCTGTGGTGTGAAGCCGAGGACTAACCCTATAATCCTGAGCCAAGGGACGACCGGGGGTGTATAAAGAAACACCCGTGGTTTCGGAGGAGGGGTGTGGGGGTGTTCTGGACGAAAGATCAAGGCGCAGCTGTTTTGTAAGCTCTTTTCATAACTCGCGTGTGTATGGTTGGCCAGCAGTATAATTTTGATTTACAGAAAACTTATTTTTTCGGACAGGTAATGGCTTAGATACGCAATTTTGGGTTTTCCTTAAAGGAAGAAAGATAATGTTGATTTATATGTCAGAAGGGCTATATGAGAAGCATACACTTGGAAAATGCATCTAGAAAATCAAAATTTTACTTTATTCTCTTCTCCGCGTAACAACAATGGGAACCTTAGACACAGGATGGAATAATGCTGTTCATAAAGGGTGTTCGTCTCTCGCAAGTAATGTATGGTTGCTTGGCCAGACTGGCAATCAATCAGCAGGCTATATAACAGCCACCACCTGTACCACAGCAACGATCATACAAATTGCCTCATTTCGAGACCCAGAACAACAGACAAGACAAGACACACAGACACATCTGACAAATTTATAGCTTTTTCGCGCTGCTAAACTTACTGTCTTTCTTCCCTTCATGCCTTCTTTTACCTCTTCATCCTTTCTTTTTCTTTCTCACCATGGTGTTCAAATACAAGCAACTTCAGAGAAAAACGAGGTGGGGGGGGGGGGGGAGGATAAAA
>BLKM01000800.1:472965-537488 GCA_013340265.1 Coptotermes formosanus
AAGTAACTGGCGTGAATGTGATTCAGAAAAATCGCGTACCTGAGGGTGGATGTTATTGCCAGTGACGTCCGTACACGAGAAATGACGAAACAAGTTTGTGTTTTCTGAAGTAACTTGTGCTGTACAAATTTATCCCACGTAGGCCTACGTGTGCACCTGAAGAGAATTCGTTTTTCTTTCTTTTGCGTGACTCATTTTCTTTTACCGGTCTCTCAGCTTATGACAAAAACACAAGTTTTCGTAGTGTTTTCAAAACATAGTTAAGTCCTTTCCTAAAGAAGCTCTAAAGGATATAGACACCGTAACCTTTTATACAAGGTTCTGTTGCTCATACACGCTTATTTCTAGGTGGAATATATTTCACAAAAATACTCTCCATATTTATACATTTATAACCCGAATCTCAAGCAACGTTTTGTTTTATGGTGTCACTGAATAATAAGGTACACACTTTCTCTCTTATTTTCCTTTCGTGTCTTACTTTCGTTGACGAAATGTCTGCAATTAATACAAGGTGCTTGTGACTCGTCACATGTAGCACACAGAGTTTGGGTCGCATTAATTCACGCCGAGGAAGTCAATTAATGAATAATATAGGCTATAAACTTATTTTTTAAATTACATCATATTTTTTCGTGTAAAACACTAAAGTGTAAAAAAAAAGATTTGCCAAGTGAATAGTGCAGATCTATATATCCTAATAGTCGTCCGCCGACGAAACACTGTTTGTTATAATTATGATTCCCATTTACGTATCCTATATAGCGACGTGTCTCTATCTCACTGCACAGCGCAAAAAAGGAATGGTATCGTGACGTCTGGGCCTATCTGTCTCCGTAGTCAGAGAGGCTGTTAATGAAATAACAGCTCGGCTACATTACACATGTCCTTCCATCTGTTTTAGACGTTGCAGGAGGAACTGTCACTTTCCTCACCGTAATCAACACAGTTGGTTCACCACACCATTAACGTTTCGAATTTCCAGAGTTAATTTCACTTTCTAAACTTTTCCGTAAATAACTGGACCCTCGTCGTTACGTAATTGCCCTTGAAAGTTTCCAGAGCGTCTGCCATGTTTTCAGGCTCGTCCAGTAATAATTACAATAGTCGAAAACTGAGTTTGAACACCAATCCAAGCGTATTTCACAAAATTTAAATTGAATGCGTCTACTAACTAACCAACAAAACATATAAGTGCGTAGTCATTAAGTAACGAACCGACAGACTGATTTGATAAATTACTGAATTGTTACCTAGTTAGAAAATAAAGTGGGTGGCAAAGTAATTAAATAAGTACGTACCTCACTGACTCATACACTCACTCAGGAACCCACTCAGTCCCACAGTCGATCCCTTTCCTTCATTTTTTCAAACCAACTTCTTGCCTGCACTTTATTCTCTCTACAGAAAATGCCCCACATTCTGCATATTCTTGATTCTTTTATCCTAACACTCTAAGATTATGAGACCGAAAGATGAAATCTGAACTATTAAAGACGAAACTAAAACGGTTTATATTTAAAGACTCATTTCTTACCGCACCGTAAGCACCCTCCTCCGTTATAAATACCATTTTCGTAATACTCTACACGGAAATAATCGCTGTTTTTTCTGATGTTCCTACAATACGTAAGGTCTGTGGAGAAAATGTTAAATTTCTTAAATATTCAGTTAGTATGCAAAGCGATGACAGTTATTTAGAGGGTTCGTTAACATCAGATGTTCGAGAATCACTTCGTAAAAATTTAAAAATTTTGAGCCTTACTGAAGGTAGGTCGTGCAGTAAATGGAGGTCAGAAATCAAACTTGACGCTGCGACTGCAGGAAGGTCACGCAGATTACACTGGACAGATAGACTCCGGAGTCAACTAGACGCCTTTTAAAAATAAAAACACTGCCCCCACCTACAATTGAACTACAATCGTCCAGCCACTAACATATCACTCCAATGACTAACCATCCGACCCGTAGCATAGGCCCATACTGAAATACTGAAATGTGTGACAGGACAGTAGATAAATACAGCGAAACAAAAACACCATCATCCAGAGCAGCCGGCTGTTCCTGAATGGTTTTCCTTCAGCTGTCAGTCTTAGAGGATTTCCCGCAGCCAAGTTATTTATCACTGCAAATTACAGAGTGTCACACATATCCTGCTCCATTCTACACCACCGCCCCAATCCCTCATGCACCGACTATCGCTTGGCGGAAGGAAGGGCCATGAAACATCACCCTCCCCACAAAGATATTCCCGAAGACTGCTTTAGTCTCTCGTTGCAGCCTATGATGCGGCTTCTTCTGAGCTGTGAATTGTCACAAGTAGGCTTAATATTTGCCTACAACCTAGACCTGGTAATAAAAGATAAGCCTGTGACTGATCTTTATGCCATGCGTAAATCTAGGGTTATGTGCGGCATAGGAATTATATCATTATACGTACAAATGAATCTTAGAGAGAGGGCGTATGTACTGTCAAGATTGGAACTGGGTTCTGTTAGCTCAGAACAGGGCTAATGGAGTGTCCCTGTTACGTCTACAGGGTAGGAGACTTAAGCTGACCGCTCACCTCAATACAGTACCGAAAATAAAAACGCATGGCGCATACATAGATGCACCCTCCCTCCACAAGCCTGCATGGTGCGGTGCTTAATTACGCACAGATATACTTTAAACTTTTCTTTCTGCCTTCCAAGGGTTTGCTTTTCAATCGTTTCCCCTATCAGAAGTTTTGAAAGGTCTATTCGACTTTTCTAAGAATAAGTGCTAAGAACCAGCCACTAACGAAGGACACATAAACAGCCCAGACACGATTTTTTCAATGTGATGCAAATTAACCATATGTAAAATGGCCACATTTCTTAATGATCAATTCTGGACGATATAGTACTATAGTCGTCATTTAATTAAAACCCTCAGTTAATCCTTAGACCGAAATATAGGAATTGCACAAAATTTGTTTTGCTTGTGTAGCCTTTTTTATAGTTTGATGTATTAAATTATTAAATGTCAAAATACCAAGGTGGTACAAGTACACCATCTTACACCTCGTTGTCTGTACTCCTAGACAGGCACGAAATAAGGACAAATGGAATAATACCGAAACGTGCATTAGAATACAAAACACTTGCATGGATACATCACTACGTCCCGAAAGATTCTGAAGCGACAGGCTACATCCAGGTGGTTTACAAATAAGAATGTAAGCCCACGTCACCTACTCCATGATAGGGGTGATGACATATTTACACCTACGTACTTATATGTGGAGGTCTGCCAACCACAGACTGAAAACTACTGATTAAGGATGCAACATGTCTTGCTACCTGCGGACCAGCTTGCAATGTTGTAACATGTAACCTTAGTTCAGGCGGTGGTCTGGGAGTTTCGGTACACAGTACACCATACGGGAAAAGAAGAGCCGTATAGAACACAGAATTCCACCCACAGTAACAATGTCCAGTTATCTTTTATGACATTATTACGGTTCAACAGGCAAAATAATAAACCATAAAGTTCATATTTTGTCTGTTAAAAGTGTAAGCAAAATCTAACACCCACATAATCGAAGAGAAATGATGCTTAAAAAGACGTGTATCACGAGCTTCAGAATTTGCTATAGCTTCTGGCGGATACATGTCTTGAGAAGAATGCCACAAAAGTGGCACAGAAAATCTATAAGAGCGGAGAAGATAAACAGAAAACAGTTCTGCTGCCTAGCATTTGCGCAATGTCATTGTCATGACTTTTCGGCGGACAGGCGGAGTGTGTAGCATCTGCCATCTACCGATGAAATTTCAAACTTGCCTGTGAAGTCAAACTCATTTATTACCATATATGGTATAAATCGAATTCCATAGCTTAGATGCAACCACAGTTATTAATTCAGATCTGCAAATTAGTTGTGCGGCAGTTGCCTCTTTTTAGCAGGCTTTTTAAAAACAAATTCGCGATGTGTGTTCCAATATTAGGTATAAACACATTTCTTCTCCCAACGTGTTAGTTTTCGACTGTGCCTCCCTTGAAGGTTTTAACTTCCACTTATTGCAGAAAAACTTATTATTTCACTACTACTGTATCAGCACAGAACCAGAAACTCTTTGTCCTTCTACTTGAAAGAAAGACTGAATTTATTTGGGGGTTGGGAACATTCGTGAAGGAAATGCTTTCCGGCATATACGATGAATTAAAGCTCCATAGTCAAAATTATACCTTACATTTGAAATTCGTTAAAGGAAAGAGGTTTAAAATAAAGCCCCAGCATGGGTAGGAAGAATAAAAACTGGAAATTATTTTCTGTACCATGCACAAAGACGTCACTATACTGACTGAAACGTTATTCATTAACTTCATACTTCAAGATCTCAGAAGTGTTACTGTCCTTCCATTAGTATGAGTTCAGTGTCGCAATTGCAACATAAGCAATTAAAGTGGATAGGAAGAAAAATTTTACGCCCAGTGGTAACTGCATGTAGCATATGCTGCAATAATAGAAGCTACAGTTTTCCACGCAGTGTATTGCGTTTTTATTAAGATTCTTCCAACAAATACCTATTGTTTCAAATGGACACTAACTCTTCTCTCTGTGAGGTAAGAACTGAAGTTTTATATGTAATTTAGATGAATGTCGGTATTCAACGAGATGTCCCCCCTCATTACCTTAGTCACTGATTTCATTCCTCTTAGCCTCAATAAATTTAGTGTCCTTCCTTTCGAATCCCGGCTGAGGTAAGAGATTTTTCTGTTTCACAAAACGTCCTTACCAGGTCTGAGGACCACCCAAAAACCTATCCAACATTCTTTTCCTGCGGTGTTTGCTAGTTCCATCACGTGGTCAGTTTTCGGATAAGGGATATGTACGAGTTGCGTCCCGAGTTAGTAACGACCCCCACGATAAATGAAAGTGCGAGAAGCGTCCCGCGGTCGGTTTAAAGGTATAACAGTTGTGCACCAGGCTGCTGAGGAAAAACCTAACGGCTGTAGTGTGGAATCGGGTCCAGGGTGCCTTGGTTCGATATCCGTCTGCGTCGCTGTACAGTGGGTCAAATTAAGCGACAGACGGCCAAAATTCAAATTACAGTATTCAACTTCCACAAAATGCTAAATCTACTTGAGGGGCAAAAGAAAGCAGTGTTACCGCTGATATATCGACGATGTAAAAATATCGATATATTACTGTGTGAAATATCGATAAACCTATACAACTCGTTTTTCTATAATATCGTCGACACTCATATTTTGTGTCCGATATTAAACAAGGATCCAACGAAGCAGAACGAGAGCATCGTGTGGAAACATTTTCTTAAAAAATAGTATAGCAGAATGTAAATATTACAAAAAGAAAACAACGTCTAGTGGCAACAAACCAGCTTGGAAGTCCATTTGGAAAGGTGTAAACTTTCACCGTCGTTTAAAGAAAGCCTCATAAAAAGAAAATCAACGTGAAGAGCAGAAGAAGGAAGCTAAAACAGTAACATGGATACTGCGGACAAAAATATGGAAGTTGAACTTAAAGATGATAATGAAATTGTAAGTAATTATGACTTACTAAGTAACGTTTAAAAAATTAACCAGAAAATTTATGAAGTCTGAGTATTTCCATTTTCGCAGATTTTAACCCTCTTCGTACTATAATTCCACAGGCATGTAGTCTCAGTGCGACGGCCAGTAGCCCTAATAATACAAATGGCAGTTCGCTAAATAAGCCTGCACTCATTCGAATTCATTATCGTGCCTTGCAGCTGACAGAACCTTCAGCCCAAGTTCCATCCACAGCAGCCCTGCCCAATTGCTGATGATCCCATAAAATACTGGCGAAAAACTGGAAAAGAGCTCTGTGGCAAGCTACTAGCAATTGCAAAACAGTATCTAGCAATAACTGCTCCGTCCGTGCCTTCAGAACAGCTGTTTTCCAAAGCGGGGGTTGTATTGACTAAGCGTAGAAACAGATTAAGAAGCTAAAGGCTTTCAAGGTTAATTTTCCTCAATAATGGTCCTTCGATTAACATTTATATAATGTGAATTATACCAATAAAATGGCTTGAAATATAAAGTGTATACCCATATTTATATTTTCAAAACTACGAGTATGTACCCAAGAATCAAGGGACTTATGTTGTCACGCGAAAATTTGTTATGTGTACGTTTCTTTCAATCTGAAAATTTCTCTGCCTCGGGCATGGACAAAGAAGGCCTTGACAGCAATCAATGTGTTGTTGTAAGGCAGCCTAAATTAAGCACGTTATGCGATATCCAAATATCGATATATCGTGCAGAAATATCGCTTAATTGTCGACCGCTAGCGTGTCGCATATAACGGTGTATCGACATTTTTATAAAATGGCAGCAACTCTATAAGAAAGTTCCCAGGGTAACGAAAATGCGTGTTTTATGACAATTGGCGTGGATTTGTTTTCGGTGCAGGCATACAAATAGAATTTTTAGTTGCCGCGGTTTGGAAAGGTACTTCGTACACAAATGTGTAGTGGTTTTTTTGATTATTTTTCCGGCGACAATTTAATTTATTAAGTGAGCTGATTATGGGGAAGAGAAATAAAGTTAAGATAATGACTTGCAGAACAGGATGTAACAAGTAAAGCAATCATTGTACAGGCCCGGACACGCCCTGAGAGTCCCTGGAGGTTGAGGCTCCCACATTTTGAGACAATTGGCACATGAAGGTGGTAACGCAGTCAGCCCTACGCACCGGTCGCCTTTATCCCCCAGGAAATATTCCTGGTACTCGTCTCTGTTAGAGGTTGAGTCTACCCAGGGCCATAGTGGGGCCGGAAGGATTATGTAAATGAAAAATTCCAGTGAGAGTGCACGTATTAGCAGCTAATTTTTGTATAAGAATAATAACAATAACAACAATAATAATAAAGCAGTAAGGTTTAAAGCTGTACAACAATACAAAAAACGAAGCTGAATCGGCTCAGATCCATTTTGCAGCTCTATGTGAAAATTGGACTTCAAATTTTATGCAACAAAAACAGCGTAATATAAACTGACATAAAAATTAATTATTTCGCATGAAATATTATGTTTTTAATTAGTTTACGCATTAATTACCTTGATTTATCTGCTCCATTAACAGTTCACTTAATAAAGAAATGTCACCGTAAAAATAACTAACAAAAAATACCACAGTTTGTGTGCCTTTCCGAACCGCTGCTAATAACAACCCTCGATATTTTTATATCGTCGACATATCAGCGGCAACAATGCTTTCTTTTGCCCATCACGTAGATTTAGCATTTTGTGGAAGTGGAATAATTTTAATTTTGGCAATCTGTAGCTTAATGTGACCCAGTGTACAGCGCCGCAGACGGACATCAAACCCAGGCACCCTGGACCCGATTCCACACCATAGCTGTTAGATTTTTCCTCAGCAGCCTGATGCACAAATATTATACGTTTAAACTGACCGCGGGACGCAACCCGTACATTCCGTTACTGGGGGGGGTTAACATCTCGGGACGCAATTCGTACATTTTTTTGACCGCGGGAAGCAACTCGTACGTCCACCCTTTTCCCGTAAGTAAATCAGCCCGGCGGGGGGTGAGAGGTGAGTTGACCACTCACGTTCATTTAGTGCCGAGGTTAAGAACGACAGAATTGCTCCCCTTCTGTGCCTTCATGGCGTGGTGCAGGGGCAAATTTACCTTCGCCTTTGCATTTTTCCATTAGCGGAATTTCAGTAACGCAACTGAAAAATGCAGATCTCAGCAGCGAAAAATCAAACACGTTAGCCATTCATATCATTCCACACAGCTTCAGATATTTCATTGTCCCTCCTTTAGGCTGAGTTCAGTGGTGCCACTGATATAGTATAGTGTAAAAGCAATTTTCCTGAGGCGTGAAAGAGGAAAACTGCTATTACACACAAACCATCTCTTTCTACGTAATACTGCCGTCCTTACCCAAAGCACCCCGCGCCCTGACTACTGTGGCCCCTCCCTTGGGCCCATACTTCTCTGATGTCATGGCATTATCTAGTAAAATATTTGATCAGCACAGCTCTGTGTAATTATATGCCTTTTAACAAATGAGTTATTTCTGTGTCTGGAACGAAGGCTGATTTATTCAGACAGCTTCAAGTAGGCTTTCGCACCGTTCAGATAAGTGTCTTTGATAATATGCTAATAGTAATTTATTGACTCCGCTCTCGTGGAAAGATGGCGTTCATCTTTTTCACCGTACAAGAAATGTCTTGAGATGCCGATCTTAGTTATGGCGTACTTACACGTAAGTAACATTTTGAGAGACAAACAAATAAAATAATGGCTTTCACATATTGTGCTGCAGTAACTGTTAATACTATGAATGGAATAAGCAAGAGAACTGTACATCGACTTTGATACTTCAGGGCTATGTCTTCTGTATAACGATGTTTCTTTCAGAACATCAATATTGGAAGCGACTAACAAGTAATATGACATCAGTAGTGTTTCATGAAATCTAAAACGATTACATATTACACAAGCAAAACACTGACAATACGAGTACACAGAAGTAATTACGAAAATTTACATTTTCAGCTATAATACCGCTTAAAGGTCGGAGAGAATTGTTCGATAAATGTCAGGCAATATTATATTTATCTTTTGCCTTTCATTTGTCATAATTAGCCTGTTCTCTCTCCATACCCACATTTGAAGGATTTTCGTGATTTCTGAACTCAGTTCTCGGTTTGTATCGATGCACAAGTTCTGTGAGTCTGATGTTTTTCACACCTTGCAAGTAAGGCAAATTTACATAACATTTGTAGTCGTATATTATGTAATTTTACCCTATAAGTTTTGGGATGATTAGGCTATTTGGTGTGTTGCAAGCAAACCATTTAGAAGAATCTTTGGATTTGGGAAAAAATGAGTAAGAGGAGAGTGGAGAATATTATATGTTGATAAAATTCATGAATTGTAATTTTTTTATGTTTAACGGAAAATGACAATATTCCTTGGAAGTTAGAACTATTTGTTCTAAAGACAAAATTCCACAATGACGTCTTACACAAGTTACTGCAGAATTGCTGCAAGTGACATGCTAGATGTGAAGCAATAAGCACACGTTTTACAAACACTAAAAATTCTTAAAATTATAAAAATAGCACTTGCTTTATGATAGGGAATATAACAGCTACAAAGACGGGGGATGCAGATATTTCAAGAAGGAACAACAATTTTTTCAAATTTATATTACAATAGAGCATAAAACTTGTAAAACAACTGACATGTAAGGGTAAATATCGCGTTTAATTTATTAAAATAAAATTATTATACTTAAAATAAAACCCTGCAGCTGCGTCGATACCAAATACGTTCGTAATTATCTTTGTTACCTTTATATGCTTCACACACTTCATACGTTTGCGAGATTTTGGGCATTCACCCTTGAAGATGGGACCACTACGCTACATCTTATCTCTAAATGTCGGGCACCAACGACCAAGTGACGCGACACCATCTCCCAGACAAACAAAGACCTCTAATATAATTTTTTTTACCGACGTTTAATGACTGTCATATCTGGTAAAAGTTCCATTCTTTCAAATACTCCTCAGCTTAACCCCCTTTATTCGGTTGAATAAATACCTGAAACACAAGAATACTGATGTCTGCCATATATTTACGTATTTTCCAGCACCCTCCTGTACTCACATCTAAGACCTTCCAACCCCAGTAGGAGTAGTGTTAGTTCACGATTGCTTATTCAGTTTCTTCACAGCTACGGTCTACTCCATATGAAACCTGAGCAGGTGTCATGCCATGGTTAGTAGCATATTAATGCTGCAGTAAATACAGTATATTCCATAAAAAAGAAGCTTTTCTAAAATATATCCCTGGTTTCCAAAATTTGAAAAAAAAATATATGTAAAATTTCTTTTTTCCTCTTCCTCCACCCTTTCGTCCTCCTCCTTCTTTTTCTTCCTACGGCTTTTCGGCCCGTTTCCTGCCAGTGGTCTTCCTTGTTTTCTTTCTCGAATCACTCGTACGTTTTGCCGCTGTATGCCAATTTTTGGTAACGAGCAATCTGGCGAAATCCTTCCACACTTCTTCCCATCTATTCCTCGCCTGTCGGGCAGGCATTCTTCCTAGACTCCCTTCCATGGTTCCTTTTGGGATTCTCTTGTCTAATATCCACACTACATGCCCATCCCACAGTAACCATTTTACTTGCATGACCCAGGTCAATATCTACAAAATCTGTACCATTCTTCATCATACCGTCTTCACTAGAATCCATTAAACGTAGCCATCCAAAATGACTAATCAAACTGCATTAAGTGCAGTAAGGTTTTACCAACGATAATAATGCGGTAGGCTGCGACCGAGAATGCTATTCTGGTATTACCGAAGTCTTGCCCCTTACCGAGGAAAACGGGCAGAGAATTTAGAAGAACTATGTAAAACCAGAATAGGCTTCGTTGAATAACACACAGAATGAATAAAGAAAAGCAAAAATGAATAATGTTGAAAGGACAAATGTTAACTTTGTTTGTTATTCATCTCATGACATATCTCATAGATTTGTGTGTTAATTATCATGATCCAACCAACAGGTTTACCCTCCCGAAAGCTTTGTTCTGCTCACTGTGATGCAGAGATATGACGTTCTGCTGCGCATAATGACTTGAATTAAAAGGTGCTCTTGCAAGGTAAACTGTCATACTTGCAACCAAGGCTTTCTTCTCGCAAAGGAGGATGTGAGAAGTAATTCGAGAACCATTTTAAATTGTTGCATATGAGATAGAAGTTCAGAAATGCACATAAAGCCTCCCTTTGTACTATTCTCTCGAAAAGGGCAAATCTTACGGGTATATATCGGACATAAAATGTAGGTTTCGTCCTTCCATCAACTTTTGTTCGAAATAACATTTCAGTAAGTATTTCGCGAGTTACACTTGAAATGCCGCATTAAAGAACCAAGAATCCAACACAAGTGGAGCTCACCCAGATACCTCGCCATCTGCAGGACTTGCTAATAAACTGCCTGTGTTGTGCTTTGCTTTGAATAACACGTAAATATCTATCTGTCTAACTAACTAACTAACTAACTAACTAACTAACTAACCAACCAACCAACCAACCAACCAACTAACTAACTAACTCCATGGATCAGACTCCTTCCTGAGAATCTAACAGGTCCTCAACTAGTCAAGAAATTCCCCGCATTTTATGGAACCCGAAGGTTCATTACCGCATTCACAAGGGTCCGCCACCTGTCCCTGTCCTGAGCCAGCTCAATCCAGTCCATACCCTCATCCCCTTCTTGAAGAGCCATTTCAATATTATCCTCCCATCTACGCCTGAGTCTCCCAAGTTTTCGCCTTCCTTCAGGTCTCCCTACCAAAATCCTGTATACACCTCGCCTTTCCCCCATACGTGCTATATGCCGTGCCCATCTCATTCTTCTCTATTTGTGATGAGTACAGATCATTAAGTTCCTCGTTATGTAGTCTTCTCCCCTCCCCTGTTACCACGTCCCTCTTAGGCCCAAGTATCTTCCTAAGCACCCTACTCTCGAACACCCTCAACCTTTGTTCCTCCCTCAGTGTCAGAGACCACGTTTCACACCCATAAACACAACAGGTAAAATTATAGTTCTGTATACCCTACCCTTTGTACTTTTGGATTGCAACCTGGAACACAAAGGATTCTGCACGGAATGATAGCAAGCATTCCCCATATTCAATCTGCTCTTAATTTCTTCATGAATGGAATTTTGTTTTGTTAGGTTTGTTCCCAAATATTTGAATTCTTCCACACTTTTAAAGGATTTATTACCTATCTTTATGCTGTGATTTTGTCCTGCATTGTGATCTCGAGACATGAACATGAACTTAGTTTTCTCAGCATTTACTTCTAGACCAGTCTCCTTTCTAGCGACTATTAAAGCTTCTGTGTTTTTCTTTATACTGTGTATGTTTCCTCCCAAGATATTGACATCAACAGTATAAATCAAAAGCTGATGTATACCATTTAATTTCAAGCCATCTTGATTTGCCTGAAACCTCCTAATGGCATATTTTAAAGCAAAGTTGCAAAGCAATGATGACAGGGCATCTCCTTGCTTCAAACCATTCGTAATTATGAAACATGTCAGACAAATATTTGCCTACCTGGACTCTGCTGTAGGTTTCTCTTAGACACATTTTTATTAGCCTTACTAGTTTCATGGTGATACCAAATTCAATGAGAATATTACACAAGACCTCCTTCCTAACTGAGTCATAGGCTTTCTTGTAGTCTATAAACAGCTGATGCACTGCCTCCCTGTATTCCTATTTTTGATCAAGTATTTGATGAATGCTGAATATATGATCAGTAGTTGACCTGTTACATCGAAATCCACACCGATGATCCCCAATAATTTCTTCTTCATATGGAGTTAAACTTGAGAGAAAAATGTTGGATACGATTTTGTATGTAGTTAACAAAAGTGATATGCCTCGATAATTACTAGTCTGTTTTGTCACCCTTCTTATAAATAGGTACAGGGTCATTCCATTGAAAACCAACACACCTAAGGAACAAAATAGAACCTGACCATTCCAGATTAACCTGAGAATTTGCTTATGTGTTCATACTACAGCCAAACGTGCTCACCTAATTTATTTCACCTCTTGGACCAACCATTTTAAAAGTATAGTGTGTTAAAAAATCACCAAAAAATCGTAAAAAGTGCATGTTTTAAGCTTTTCTTAAATAAGTCATATAAATATGATGTAAAGACAGATACATTATATATCATTTCAAAGCTTATAAAATTCTCTATCAACCTGCTTAAAAAGGTTCTTCAATAATGACATGTTTTACAGTTTTAGGTCCTTAGATGTTAAAAGTATAGAAATTGATAACTTAAAAGTAGCATCTTCAGTTTCTTTCCACGATAGTCAGTCATAGTCCCAGCAATAACTGTGCAAAATATTATTATGGGCCCTCCAGTGGTACGAGAGCTACAACAGTTGTTTCAGATAAAGCAGTACCTTTCGTTAGTGATTCTAAACATGGCTTGCTCACAGCTCGTTATTCTTCTTGTAGTTTGTTTATTTTATAGCTTAAGTGTTACTACATCCTATCTTCCATTATTCTGTCCACCCTTAAGTCAATTGCAGTAAAGTTTTTTTGAAACATAATTATTTTGAATAAGTGCTTAGGAAATCTATGTTGTTGTAAAAACAACATTCCTGAATACTCTAAGGCTGGCAGTCATATTATGGCATCGTTTAAGTGATCAGGTACACATTGGTATTATAAGAAAGCACAGGCATTTTAGTGAACAAGATTATCATTGAGTTCAGCAAGTTTAGCAGCATAGACATCAATTTTGTGCTTTTGTCCCACCAACAGATGTAATCTCAATACTGTCATATCCACATCACATGAATTTGTAGAAAAATTCTTATCAAGTCTGAAGAAACTGAAAGTGCATGACTTTGTAGCTCACCAACAGTCTTCATTAAAAAAAAAGTCTTCACTACAAGATAGAGAAGTTATTTTTAGGGGGATTTCTCAGAAAATTATTCATTTATTATACAGGATGCTGCACAATGAATTCTTCCAAATAACGAGCAAGCCACCATTCATTCCTTTGTTACTTATTTTAAAAATTCTAAGAATGAGCTGGGAAACATATGTTTTGCAATTATTATGCTTGTATCATGATACTGTGATGGTATACACTTTCCAAAAGCATTTGATTCCACTTTTCAAAGAAAATGTTCCAGATATTTCAAAGATATATTATTTTTCTTATGGTGCATCAGCACAATACAAAAATAAGAACAATTTCATCAACTTATGTCATCACAATGCTGACTTTGGGATAAATGCTGCATGGCATTTCTTTGCAACATCACGTGGCAGAGGCCCATGTGGTGGTGTAGGAGGTACCTTTAAACATTTTGCAGCTCATTCCAGCTTGCAACACCATCAGGTACTGACTCCAGCACAACTCTATTCACGGGCAAAAGAACATTTGCCATCCATACATGTACAGTATGTCTGTAACAATGAAGTTGAACAGATAAGACATCGCCTAAAATTGAGGTTTGACAATACCAGAATAGCGGTTGGAACTCACCAATATCCTTATTTTGAACACACTTTGGTTGCAAAGAAATACTCTACAGTCAAAAAAGCTCTATAGTGGCTGTGGCAGGAAGCAGAAGTCAGAGTCAAACCACCCCATTTGAAAGTTGGAGGATACAGTGCCATAGCGTATGAAGATCACTGGTGGCCAAGATATGTGTTAGAAAAGTATGAAGAGAATGAATAATTTAAAATCGGATTCCTTCATCCACATGGACCATCACCCTCGTTTGTGTTCCTGTCTCAACCAGATGAGTTAGTTCTACTCATGTCTCCCATTTTCTCTATGGTCACACCAACTTTTGAAACTGGGAGAACATACAAACTGTCATCAACAGAAGCAAACCATATATCTAAGTTATTAGAAGATTTCAAGATGATGTAAAACCATTCACCACATGAGAAAAAGTAAGTTTTTCAAAACAATCTCCAAAAATATGTCATACGTTCAGCTATGTTAATTTGAAAAATTAATTTCTCAGAAAGTTTTTGTCAGCCGAAAACCATTTTGTAAACATAAAAAACTCACCTTATTTGCAACACATCTCCCAAGTTTAAATGAAATTGAAGGTGCTACTTTTTAGAAATAAATTTCTGTATTTGGTTTAAGCTTTAGCCTTAGAATAAAAAAGAAATGGTCACAAACAAAGTTCTTATACTCTGCAAGAAAGTAGATTTTGTAAGCTTTAAAATGAGCCATAGAGCATTGTTTTATGAGCAGTACTTAAACGTTACTGACACAAGTAATTTTCAGTATTTTATTTTGGCTGAATTTTGTCCTTTTTGAACAACCTATATCTCTGATATGGTTAAGATATTCTAAATATAATGCAAGGAAGAACGTTTCATCTCTAGACAAATATATGGGCAAATTTTCAACACAATGCAGTTTATCAAGATTCTGGGGGTATGTTGGTTTTTGGTGGAATGACCCTACAGTGATTGTCTCCTTCCTCTCCCCAGGCAGTTCCTCCTTATTCCAAATAGAAATAATTAGTTTATGGATCTCAGACTGAGTTGTTCTACCTTCTGCTTTAATCAGTTCTGCTGGAATTTGATCAATACCTGGTGATTTGTGTCCCTTTAGCTTTTCAATAGCCATCTCCACCTCAAAGGCACTGGGCTCAGGCACTAGTGGCTCTGCTGTATGTATTTCAATCTGCCTAACATAATTTACTCCGTGTACATTCAGTAGCTAAGAGAAATGATTCCTCCACCTAGCCAAAATACTCTGGCAGTCTGCAACCAGATCCCCTTTCTTATCCTTTACCACATTAGTTCTAGTTTGGTAACACTGCTTAAAGGCATTGATACCTCTATACAAGTCTCTGATATTCTTGTTCTTGAATCATACATAATTTACTGTAATAAAAGTCTACATTCTCTGTACTACTGGGTAATAATTACAATTTTTTGTAATTTTGTGGCCTTCATTTAGTACATACTTAGGGTACGGACAGATGGGAGAAGGACCAAGCGAGCGACAAAGCGGCAGCCTGGCCACACTGCATCTACAAAAACATGGAAGTGACAAGCGACATCCTGAGCAGCTGATCAGACTGTGAATAATCTTGTTCTCAAAAGTCCTCTATGACATGTCACTCTGCTATGTTGTTAGAAAAGTCATATGCCAAATATTGTCCTCTGTTAAAGAAAGCAAGATGTGCCCAACTGATTACGGACTGTGAAAAATATACGGGGAATTTCATCATGTAATGTTTGAAAGGAATGTTCTCTCCTTTCAAGTGCCAAGATTGGCTCTGGGGCCCACAGAGCCCCCTACATAATGGATACTGGGGATCCTTTTAGTCTGTAGATAATTATTTTATGTGTAAAGATGCTTTATAATACTAAATATAAAATGTTTATAGTATTTTGCACTGTAAAGGTTCTGTGTATTTTGTATCTTTATGGCCTATTCCATATCCCTTTTCCATTTTGACACACTTATGAATAAGTGGCATGTACACATGTAAGTATATTTGTAACTGACAATTGTGTATACATCTACAGAAGATTCCTACTGATAGTACCATGCTGTGTACGTATTTTACTCTGTAATCTATCTTCCTAAACGTGCTTCAAGATGAACTGAAATACGTTGCTGAAACGAACAATACATACCTACATACATATATACATTTCACTGATCCATAACAGCTCCCACAGCAGGCATTCGGTTATGAAACATAGTCAGTCTTAATATGATTATATAATTATAAGAATCAGTCGTCATTAGGAAGCAATACAATAAAAATATACACAAGTATTGCTGACATACTACAGCATGGTTGCATATGTGTAATTTGATCGTCGATTTTATGAAAACACTTACCACTTGTTATACCACACGCTGCTGCTACTTTTGCGCATAGCTTGTGACATCCGTACGTCTGAAATGAACACCGTCTTCTCTGCACAGAAAATGTAAACTTCAGCAATTAACACGTCTTTAAATGCTTGAGTCATTCCCGCCATACATGAACGTCTCTGACTGCAATTATCCGTGGCAGCAACACAGCCACGGATCCCCTCAAGTCTAGCGATGGCGCGTAGCCCGTAGAACAGGTTTTCACTGCAAAGCGATGTCGCCCGCGCTCTCAGCAATATCGCCTCCGCGCTGCCGTCAGAACGGTCACTTCCATATGAAGACACATGTACTACCTTACCTTTCTTGCTCGCTCACTAGCTCGCCAACCTGTCTCGCTGTACCCTTATGTGTACCCTTATTTTAATTATACACAACTGTTGGTAGATGGCAGCATGTGGCATGCAAGCTTATGCACATCACGCATCTTATCCATGGCTAGTAGGACCCGTCAAAATGCGGATGGATATTCGTTTGTTGCGGTACAGAAAATTACTGAGTTTACTTTTTGTGCGTCTCTAATTTATGTTATACAGCTAGAAGGTAATGTCTTTTCATTTTTAAATAACATTCAATCCGCGCAGGTAGCGTTTTGATTTTTTGTCAAATATTACAACTTCTTGGAACTATTTCTTATGGCTGGGGAAGAAGTTCTCGACGCCATTTTCTGAAGTTGTTCTGGTGGTGGCTGAGAGTTGGTGGAAGTTTGGTGGTAAAGTACTGATAAAGGCGTTTCCTGCGTAGGAGTATCGTGTATCCTGTAGTATTTTCAAAATATACAGGTGAATATTATGTTTATTGTTTGTGGAAGTAAGCTCTGAAGAGTTCTTAGGGTCTTGTTTGTATTTGGGTGTGGTGGTGGTAGGATTAGTATTGGGTAGATGGTCCTGTCAAATATATTGTGATTGTGTAATTTTGAAGGTAGTAGGAGTTTGTATACGCCTGGGAGGAAGACCTTAGGACATAAATGTAGTGGGCGGTGTCATGTTGGTAGATGTATAAGGTTTTGCGTGATCTCTGTGCGAATGATTTCTCTGTTGTTATTTCAAATGGACCATCTATTCCTTATATTCCTTATAAAGCGAACGAAACGAAACATATTTTCCGGTATTGTACAGAAAGTACATTAAATCTGTCAGTAAGGAGCCAACGTCACGAACTGGATTTTTTTAGTTTATTCTGTATACTGATATTATTTCTGTTACGTGCAGGAATTGGCATCCCATAACAAAATGAGTTACCAGATGCAGCCCCAGCAAGTCAGGCCAAGTAAGTAGACAGCAGTATATTGGTACTTCGAAAATAAACTTACTGATATGTTTTTTAACATTAATTTGTGTAAGCACTGAACTAGTTTTAAGCCTGATTGCTTTTATAAACATGTCTGCAACAGAATAATTTAAAAAATCTCTACATTGGAGGTTCGACATAACAGATTGAATTGAAATTAGAGTTTATTTACATTTCATAGGTTATTTAGTCCAAGGACGTAGAACATGTCCTAGGACTAAAGTGAGGAGGTAATGTCTTGTATCCCACCAGATGCTGACAGTTAATGGCTCCATAATGTAGGGCTTCGTAGATGGTATTGGCATAATACAAAACAACACTAGGCATCATACACATTTCTGGCATGTATGTTCCATGAATATGCAGAGTCTGATGTAGTTTGATTGTGCAATTGCTCGTGGATATTTAAAACAATTCTTGAAAGATTTCATTATGTGTTATGTGTGTGATGAATGGGTGTTTAGCTCTGTTTATGTGAGATTCGTATGTAACGACCGTATTTATTGAAGACTGCTGATGGCAAGATTATATTGAATTTAACAGTTACCCATTATATAGGATTATTTTTGTCCGATCTGTATTGTTTGTCACTTCTTGCCATTGTAGTGTGTGTGGGGGCAGTTGCTGAATCGGCTATAGTTATTGTGATCAGTCAGTTGACAGGAAGTGATGATACAGGTCAAAATAAGGACGCCTTGTTTATGACTGTTTAGGGCAGGTGACATGGACAGAATTCTGTAAACATTTAACTGTTGAGAGAATGAATAGTTTGGTACATCTGGTAACATGATGATGGTGATATAACTGACAGGTGCAAGGAGTAAGTAGTGTGGGAGACGTGATGGGAGTGATGGTATCTGCTGAAAATGATGACATTAGATTTAGGTTTAGTTTTCTTTAGTTACTTGTTGTTGATTGTACATGTCCGTTGCTTAATTTTTGTTGTTTGTAAGTGAGTAGTTTTTAAAAGACCAATAATATACATGCAAGATGTAAAATTAACAGCTGTTAATATCTTGTACAATATGTTTTGACCTTATTTAAGGTCTTCTCTAGGGAAATTTATTTAAATAACAGGATATAAAGTACCAAGGTTTACATTGGTAAGTTTAAAGTAGCTGAGTGCCCTTTACAGCAGTGTAAGAATATGAAAGTACGTGTATGAGTGGGTGATTGTTGTACTGTTCTCACATTCTTTGTTTTAATGTGTTTTGAGTTGGAAACTAATATGCTGCCACTTGTTAACAGCAAGTCTAATGTGATCAAAACAATAAAAAAAATAGTAAAGGGATCCACGTACAGGCCTAATGCCCAAGGGGGAGTAGAGGTAGATGGGGAGTAGGGAGGCCCATACTGGGATTTAATCCATGGACCGTCCAGCCCATAGTGAGTAGCTGTACCAACTGCACTATCCCAGCCCACAAAGTGATAATAAGCACAGTGTGTGTCTTCATTGCAGACGTTTGTATAGACACGTGTATATGTTGTGGGTGTATCATATATGTGATTATACCAAGTTTTTTTTAAGAATGTGAAATTGGGTACACCCATCCCTCACTTTATGGGCACAATCTGTTCTGTTAGCACTGTGTATAAGGCAGAAATCCTTAAAATGAAATATCCGTGACAGTGCAAGTGTACTGACCCACTTGACAGACTGTAAAAGTGAAAAGTAGTTGTTAAAGTGAACACCAGCTACGTGTTGGCACTGTGCATTAAGGTAGAATGGGTGCACTGCAGGGCAGGGGCCATCAGTGGTCACTATGCTTCAAATGATGTCCACTCTGTGGCCTGCAGTCCCTCATTAATGGGGTGGGTGGTGGGGGTTGGTGATGGTGTTGAGTACTGTATAACACCAGTTGTGAGCAGGTTTAGCACATGGTTGGAGACACTTTCATTGTTATTTTGGTCAGATATCCATGTCATACAAACTGTGTTCATGTGCATTGCTTGTACTGCAAATCATGCAGAAAAGTAATTTGGATGTTGTGTTGAAGCACTTCAGTGTGTTATATGATGGCAAGGTGTCTGATAAGCAGAAAAGAATAAATGTTTTAAAGATCCTGTATTCCCTTAGGTTTGCAAGCATTTTATATTCCACCCCCCAATCAGTATTAATTTGGATTTGTTTCGTTTGCATGCCTTCATATCACGGAGTAATAATGTGTACTCCCAGTAAGAAGTGTACCCTAAGTGGTGATTGATGAAATCATTCAACGAAATACATGACATGGAGTACATTGTATATTGTACAGGTATATTTCTGTCGAAATGGATGATGTTATGGAACTTTTGGATGATTCATGAAGGATGGTGTCCATCCTTGTTACATCATATGTGGATTTCATTACAGAATAGAGCACAAGCATGAGAATGTGTATGTCACGTACAAAATATAATCAGATTTACAGGTATAAGTAATTCCTTGCTGCCTCTCCTAACACATGAAACACTGCATATATTTCTGGTTCATCCTCACACTGTGCGCATTCGTGTGCACACACGCTATATGTATTTAATAATGCTGTGCCATGAACACAATCACTCCACTTCTCTGTACAAAACTAGGCATCCCATACTCTTCTCTTACAGGGTTAGTGTTGTATTGACTTTATTTTCATCCAGTTTTAAATAACTATACCCCAGTATTTTTTTAACCTTGTACATTTGAACAAATTAAAACTTTCCAATAAGCTGTGTCTTTGTTTGTATTCAGCCATTTACTACATAAATATTCGTGTCTGAACTTTTTCGCTTCTGAGAATTTAGTATACGTTTGATGACCTCCTCCTCTAAACACAGGGGAAATCTTCCCTTCCCAGAACCTTTCCTTATCCCTTACAGTTCCTAAATTCCTGCTGTCAGACGTATTCATCAAATTCTGTCAGTGTTGTACAGACCTAAAGGTACTACTGTAGACCTAATTTGTGTTTCAGTACACAAAATTTTAACGAATTATTTTGATTAGGGATTGTTCTGGCTCAGGACAGGGACAGGTAGCGGGCATTTGTGGATGTGGTAATGAACCTGAGGGTTCCATAAAATGCAGGGAATTACATGGCTAGCTGAGGACATCTTAGTTTCTCAGGAAGGATGGTTCCCCCTGGACGTTAGGTTAGATCCATTTGATTAGTAGCCACAAATATATTTTGTGTTTCAGGATATTTGTACTTTTCTTTCATTAAGGTACAAACCATATCTGTATTGATTTGTGGTTGACTCTGCCAAGTATATGATAGACCTGGTTTTTTTTTATTTCTTTGTTTAAATTCTGATCCTAACTCTCATTTCTCAGATGTTTTATCTGTCATTCATAACCAAGTCTTGTTATGTGCTGCCCTTCCATGTGTAACAAACACATCCAGTACCTCCTTGTTCGGTGTAGCATGTTTCCTCTTCTGCCATCATTTTCTAGTTCCAGTTTGGCTAGCTGATTAGCTGCACACCTAGGCATCCTTAATACTTTGTCACAGAATTTGCCATGCATTTTCTTTCCAGCCTTCCTCACAACCCCATATTTCAGCACCGTACATCATGTTTTGATGAAGTGTGATGTGTCTTCACACAAGTATGAAACACAGATGAAAGTAATGAAGTGAGATAAGAGGTTCTGCCAGTGGGGTTGCTGGGGTGATGTTATGCTATGTTGTTGGGTAAATACAAGGTTCATACTGAAAGTCATGAGCAGATTAATTTCACAATCAAGTAAATGTATAAGCAGGAAAATGCCATGTGTCAGTCAAATCTGTAAACTTTATTCACTTCTCTACAAAGTCCTATACTGATCTGTGCGTTTTTGACACCGTTCTAGAAGTTTGTAGAGCTCCTTGCAGTAGAACTACATTTCAGTGGTTTGTTAGCAAAGACAGAAGGCTTTCACTGCATCCTTGTTGGTTGCATAGTTCTGGCCACATGTCTGATCCTTTATGGAGCATTACATCCAGACTGAAGGGGGGATGGGGAGAAGTTCCCAGGTATTGTTCTGAAACCTCTCCACATACACACAACACACACAGTGTGGAGCATGCATTTTTGTGTGACAGAATGATTTCTTCCTTCCCTGAATGTGTTGTTCAGTGCTTGACAAAGCTTCTGGAGCTTTTGAAGGTAGGGAGCAGTATTGATGGTTTTTTGTTGTGGCAAAAACTCAACTGGTATCTTCTTTCAACATCCTGAAAGACAGCATTTCACATGGTCTTGTGGGCTGAGGTCATTTCTGTCAGCTTCTTTTCTTGGGCAATGTTGTGTGATACTTTGCTGTAGAATATGGTGGGGTTTGGAATTCACTAGGTCCCTGTGACTTCTGGTCTGTGCTGGTGGTTTTCGTATGTTGGTGATTTCTGGTCTGTGCTGGTGGCGTTCGTATGTTGGTTGAAAGCACAGTAGCTTGAGACATCACCTTGAGCTGTTTTAAATGCTGGTAGAGATGGTGGTCTAGAAATAAATGCAGAGAAAAGTAAATGTATGGTCATGTCTCATCATAACATGGGACAGAATATTATAAAGATAGCGGAGAAGTCATTCGAAAATGTGACAGATATATAGGAATAACAGTAGTACATCAAGTTTACATTCATGTAGAAGTTAAAACATTATAAAGTCAGATAAAGCAGTTGGTTATTGTTGCAGAACTCTCTATTGCTGTGACTAACCTTGTGGTGACAGCATGTTTAGGCTGACTTTTGTCAGGCCATAATTATGTCATGCATTTATATAATGGATACAGTGTTGAAAGAATTAATGAATACTGTTTTCCAGTTTCAAGTACTCTGTAAAATGAGGTCTCAGTACTTGAAATTGGAAACAGGTGTCCGCTGATTGTACCAACATGGTATCCATTGTATAAATGTATGACCTGATGGTGGCCCCATATTAGTTGACAGAGACATATATATGTGTACAAAGATATACAGAATGTATTAAGGTGATCAGTGTAGCCTGTTGGTGTACAAGATGTCATTTTCCAAGCAGAGCTGGGTGTGAAACTGCTTTTACTGTCAGTGCAGAAGATGTAAGGGAAGATATATGTCAGCTGCCTTAATGCAAAGTGAAGAGGCACTTCACAGTTATTTGTGCATTATGCATGTAGGTAAAGCAAGATGGGAAGTAATCAGAAATTATGTTACGCAATCCTTCCATTTGCAGCCATATGTGAGTGAAAGACTGCAGTGTCAACTTTTACTGTTGTAAAGAAAATGTTCCAACATTGGGTTTAGCCAGAATTTTACCTGTAATTCAACCATCTTCAACAAAATCACACTTTTAAGATCTTCAGATCAGGTACAGAGCTAGGGTTCACACTAAGTTTGTTTCTAATTTTTAAATTTTTTTACAATTCTTGCATTTTACTTGTATTTTTTTATTCTTTGTGTTATTTAGTTGCGGTAAGCACCTATTTAATACGTTTTTATGTGCCACCTAATTTTGAAGCTGCATAGTTTTTGCTGAAACTGGCTCTTTGATTTGTAAGTATAATTTAAGTATAAGCCCAGATGTTTTAAACTAATTTGGGCTGTGTTCATAGAAGACCAAATCCACTTTTCTGAGGGGCTTGTTGCATGTATTGCTTAAAGTTGTCACAGATTTTGATGAAATTCGCGAGGGTCTTATGCAATACAGACATTCCCCAGCTTACGCAGTTACAGCCCTATGCAATTCTTAAAAAGTATTTTAAAAATATTGAGGTAATAACATGTTGTAAATGTGCGCTGAATTTTTCTATGGGGGAATGAAAGCATAGTGAGACGAAGGGGATGGAAGAATACTGTGGGGTGATAACACAGGTGGTGAGGCAGTCATTTTGCAGCTGATCAGGTTCCGATGAGTCAGAGTTGGATTTCGACTGGACTGTATGTACGTATGCAATTGGCCATGTTTATGCTGAATTCCCACTTGCACAGAATTTGACTTACATTCCTTTGCATTGTGTCCTTACTCAAGCTGTGTGAACTAGAAGGCATTGGGGGTGATATAACCACACTTTCAGGACTGAGGTTTGAGACCTCCCATGCCCAGCAAATAGTTTGTTGTGGTGTAACCTGAGTGTTACAAAAATTGATCACACAGTGCAGGTGGCATAGCTAGGGAAGGCCATGTGGCCATGGAACCAGAAGGAAGAATCATTTGCGTAAAACAGTGAAATTGTGTGAGGTTTCAGGTTTTCATGACATTGACTGTAATCAAGAAGATTGTTGTCTTTTGGAATGTGACCCCAGTATCACATCCCATAAGCAGCTGTGATTAACTTGGGGTTAAATATTGCATTTTAGAATGTGGTTGAATTTAATAGATAGCCACGTAAGTACTGGTCATTTGCAGTTCAGTAACCTCTTTTTGCTTGCTTGCTTGTTCAGTTTGACAGCAATTATAACTGCTTCTGAAAACGCAAAACGTTAATCTTTAAGGCGAGCACAAGTTAATTTTCCAGTAAGCAAGTTTTAAATGCCATGCATTGTGAGAGATACTTGTGAGGTGTGGTGTTTTACTTGCAAGTATTTGAGAATAGGGTACTTTGGAAAATATTTTAACCTAAGTGGGGGAGTGGTGAACTTCACATAATACACATCATACTGTAGGGTGGTCAAATTAAGGAAATGTGAATGCAGTGGATTTGTGCAGGTGGAAGAAGTAAGAAATACATGTAGAATTTTATCAGGGATATCTTCAGGAAAGTGCCCACTTCATGTGCTGAAATGGAGGTGGAAGGATAATACAATAAATTGGAGAAAAAGTAGTTGATATGTTAACTGTATTGAACTGATAACTCTGGACTGTATGGGTGAACAAAATGTACGCATGACAGTATTCAGCCAATGTTTCATGTAACTGGATTGTTAATGTAGGCACATGCTGTGATAAAATCCAGCTGTGCTGGTTGTGACATAGCACACCATGTGTCGACTGAGCAGGTTGGTGTAACAGGGTAGCATTCTGGATCTGTATGTAGATAGTTCAAATCCTGGCTGGATCACATGCTGTCCTAATAGTGTTGCAGGTGAAAGCTAGGATAGACTGAGGCTGTAATACGTCTCTGACTTTTATTTAGAACATGTGTGTCCAATTGGAACCTTGGCCAGAACACCAGCTAATAGAGTGAACTGGACCACAGCCTCTTATTCTGATATCCTTCCCAGTTTTTCAGTATCGAGCAGCCCTTAGTGCTGTGTGGTCAGAATTACTCATAGCATCCTTAAGCTACAGGTAAAACTATGTAGATAATGTCTGCAAATAGGCTTTGACTACCACCTTTCAAATCCTTCTGTACTCATACTTTTCATCCTTGAATCATTCAGTGTTGTGTGTTATTTTACAGTTGAAATGGATCATTAAGTGACAGGAATCAGTCACAGTGTATACCATATGTACTGTAGTTCATACTTTGCGTCTTTCTTTCAGTGTCTCATGGTAACTACCAGAGTCCTGGGGACTTGCCAATGGGATCAGCCAAGGAACAGACACTAATGTGGCAACAGAATTCTTATTTGGGAGATTCTGGGATCCATTCAGGTGCCACAACACAGGCTCCATCACTGACTGGTAAAGAGGAAGACATGGAGTCAGAACAGCTCATGTTTGATCTTGACCAAGGATTCACACAGGGTTTTACACAAGACCAGGTGGATGGTGAGTGACATACTTGGAATGTTGTTGTTTAACCCAGCCCTCGTGTGAAAAAGTACGCAAGAATTGCAGGTTTTTGTTGTTGTTGTTTTTGTTTTTGTTTTTTTTTTGTTTTTGTTAAAACAAAATATATTCCTCTAGAAGGTAAGCAGAAATTGGCGTAAGTTCAGTGTCTGTGACATAATTCGACTTACTGTATTTACTCGAATATAAGACAATGTTTTTTTCCCCTGAATTTGGTGCTTAAATATCTGAGGTCATCTTAAATTCGCGTATGAAGCGTCGAACCAGACGTCGCCGTACCTGACCTCGCCACACCTGATCATTCTGCACCGGACTGTGGCAAGCCAAACCAAGGCCTGCATTGCCAAATCGTCATGTGTTGATGAAAGAGAGAACAGAGCATGCCTAAAGTTGCTTAAATGTATTTAAACGAAAAGAAAAAGTTTATGAAGTATTTATAAAGTCAGAGTAGAAAAGTGCAAACTGTATGTTATTGTAGTGCCGCAAAGTCTGTGGTACATGTTACTACTCCCACCCCCACAGCATTTGAGTACCAATCACACTGATTGGTAGCGAGGAGCGGCGGTCACCGTGGATCCAAGCGGCCACGCGAGCAAGCGAAGATCAGGTGGGTGGGGTTTGGAGACTGTTGGGTTTTACAGCGAAGCTTTGTGTTGCAAAGCACTACATTATGAATAATCATTGGCCTAGAATAAAAGAGACACAACTAAGAAAAATGCAATTTATGGGTTCTGCACAGGCGTAGACTGCCAAATGGTACTTGTTTTAACAGGAAAAGTGTCATAACTAATATTGCACACTTAGCGTTGAGGAAGCATTAGTTTGACTGTTCTTCCCAGCGGAATTGTGACTGTGCGATTGGAGAATAGTGTCACATGTTCAGTAACGTGTTGTATAGAATTGTGTCACTTGTCTTCTGGATTAACGGGTGCTTAGTGGTACGTGTATGTGTTTTGCGTGTGACAGTGGTATTCAAGGAAAAGAAGTTCGAAAGAGTACAGCGATAAAATGTCAGGCCATGCAGGGAAGAAGGGTACAAGTGCAACCCGTGTTCAGAATGCAATCAGGTGAAATTATGATACAAACTTTAAGGTGACAGTGATTAACTACGCCAAGAAAACGAACGATTGTAGTGCAGCAAGAAATTTCGGTGTTGCAGAAGCAAACGTACAAAGATGGCGGGAACAAAAACAGAAGCTGCGGAATGCAAAGTGTATCTGAATATTTCCATGGCCTGAAGCATGGACATTTCCAGGAATTAGAAAAGGGAGTTGTTGAGTTTGTGCACTTGAAAAGAATAACTGGAGTGCCGATTACATGCGAGACAATAAAATATAAAGCATGAGAACTCTGCAAATCCCACGTCATGCAACACCATGTCAAGGCCAGCACTGGTTGGTGCGGGCATATTATGCGGAGGAACAGGTTCAGTCTTTGTAGAAGAACTTCACTTTGCCACAAATTGCCAGCAGACTTTGAGGAGAAGCTTGTTGCTTTTCCGTGACATGTGATTGGTCTTCAAAAAAAGTAGTTACCTTCTCAGCCAAATAGGAAATGTTGATGAAGCGGCAGTGTATTTTGATATGCTGCCAAATCACACTGTAGATGACACGGGGGCAAAATCTGTGGCAGTTAAAACATCAGGTCATGAAAAGATGCTTGTGGCTGTCGTGTTGGTCGTATTAGCAGATGGTAGCAAGTTGCCACTGTACGTGATTCTAAATCACAAAAATATGCCCAAGGAGCAAGGACCTAGAGTTATCATTGTCAGATGCCAACCTAAAAGATGGATGACCAGTGATCTTATGAAGAATTGGTTGTTAGTGGTGTGGGATAGAAAGCCAGGGGCGCTGCTGAGAAAACGGGTGATGCTGGTCTTGGATGCATTTAAGGGACATCTAATACCTGAGGTAAAAGCCACAATTACTGGTAGTTCCATCAACACAGACCTTGTGGTCATACCTGGCAGTATGACTTCAGAACTGCAGGTGCTTGATGTGAACAAACCGTTCAAAGACCACCTAAAGCAGCTGTATAATGAGTGGTTCTTGAGTGGGGACCATGCTTTGACCTCAGCTGGAAGAATCAAGAAACCCAGTGTGACCGTTCTTTGCCAGTGGATCCTAACGGCATGGCAGCACATCTCACGGGAAGTAATTGTGAAGGGTTTTAAGAAGTGCTGTATATCCAGTGCAATGGATGGGAGTGAAGATGATGTGTTGTGGAATGACAGTGAAGAGGACGGGAATGTTAGGAGTGATGGTGAGGAAGAGGAAGGCACTGAATGTTAAGATGGAGACAGTGACACTGATTGAGGATGGAAATGTTAGGAGTGTGAAGAAGATGAAGGCACTGACTGTGAAGATGCAGACAGTGACAGTGATTGGGAAAGGTAGATAGGATCTGACGTGCCTTGTGTATTCAGTGTATGAAATTAATAGCAAAATGGTTTCCTGGCACTTTTTTTGGGGGGGAGGGGGGGTTCATCTTAGAGTTGGATAAATATGTTTTCCCTTGGCAGAGGTGGTTTTTTGGGGGCTCATCTTATATTCGAGTAAATACAGTACTACTATAGTTATGTGCTAGACATTGTGTTAAGCCAATAACATATGTGATACCTTTTGTTGGCTATCAGTAACATAAATGATGTGTCCTGTACTCAGAAATGAACCAGCAGCTGAGTCAGACACGTTCACAACGGGTACGCGCTGCCATGTTCCCTGAAACACTGGAGGAAGGTATTGAAATACCATCTACTCAGTTTGACCCAGCACAGCCCACAGCTGTCCAGAGACTTGCTGAGCCAAGCCAGATGCTGAAACATGCTGTTGTGAACCTCATCAACTATCAGGTATAACTGGCCTCTTGTTAGAGATGAAGTGGTGTAAGCTTCATGTTTAGTATTAGTTCTTTTATTTTGGTGGCAACTCCAAGAGTTAGGAACTAGGGCGTAAACCAAAACAGGGCAAACTGTAATTATTTTCAATTACCATCACCGCCACTGCTGCCGCCACTACTGCTGCTTCATATTCTGTGGTGCTTAAATATAAAGTTGTCCTTATGCATGCCATAAAGGCATATGGGGAGTGGAGGTGTAGCTCCACTCATTTTTAGCTTTGGCACAAAATGTAGCTTAGTAATTAACTTCATGTTTCTGCCACTTTATGTCTGGGGAAGGAGCCCCACTGTGCATTGAATAGGAAGCTGGGTGAGTCTCACAGCTCGTCTGGACTCTTTCCGAGAAAGGAAAACTCTCTTGGCTGTGCCGGGAATCTAACTGTGATGCTTTGGTTGTCGATCCCATAGCATAGTAGTCTCTGTAACAACTGAGATATCCAGGCTTCAGTGTTCTGTGGTGACAGAGCTAATTAGAAAGGACAAGTAAAGGCCAGGCATTGCTTTGCACTGCTCTGTTATACGTAAATATACTGATACTGTACATGTAATCCCAAAAATTGTCACACCAGTGCTGTGAATGGTGAGTGCTCTAACTTGTGGAAACATGTAAAGAAAAGGGTCCCACTCTATGCCGTGAAAGCATATGGCGGGTGTGGAGGTGTAGCTCCACCCATTTGTAACTTCAGCACTGGATGGAGGTGATGGATCAGCTTTGCACCATGGCTGCTTCACCTTAGGGAAAGATCCCCTGTTACCCATTGAATGGAAGAATGGGTGGTCCCCAGAGCTGGTCTGGACATTACGGGTGGAATCTCTCGCTTTTGTTGGGAATTGAGCCCACGGTTATCCAGCCCAGAGCCTAGTCATTATACAAATTACCCTGTTCCTGCTGTTTACAGCTTTACTGCGAGCTGAAAATAATGTATTTTTGGATTGCCACATTTCCAATGATTTAATCCTCTTTCCACCATTATGGTGAATAATCATTTCTCTAGTGTGTAATTTGTCAGGTGGGTACAAGCCAGAACATCTGCTGATGTTTTCAACGGTGTATTGACTTAAACATGAATTTTGAAACTTCTTTTGGATGTCTTTGCATGGCATGCTCATTTCCAGAGCGGTGATCTTCCTATGTTTCATGTGGCACAACTGGCATTATTTTTCCTTAGGATGATGCTGATTTAGCCACCCGAGCTATACCAGAACTCATCAAACTTTTGAATGATGAGGATCAGGTGGTCGTGTCACAAGCTGCTATGATGGTGCATCAACTATCAAAGAAAGAAGCATCCAGGCATGCTATAATGAACAGTCCTCAAATGGTTGCTGCTTTGGTTCGAGCAATCTCCAACAGTAATGATCTGGAGTCTACTAAAGCAGCTGTTGGAACTCTTCACAATTTGTCACACCACAGACAGGGATTGCTTGCCATATTCAAGAGTGGTGGTATTCCAGCATTGGTGAAACTGCTCAGGTTAGTTGAATTAAGATTGTCATAAATAGGAGACAGAACATTGTTTCTTTCATATTCTGGAATTTGTTACATTTTATATTCCATGGCCTTGCAAAAGTTGTGTAGCACAGAACTGCACAGGGAGGAACATTAGGCCATTGTGTAACCACCAGATGGAGGGCTGCTGCTCGTTTGCTGCACATTGTTGCTTCTTGAGTTTATTCATAATGGCCCTAAATGATATGAGAAGTAAGGTAGCAGGTAATTCTACACCATCTTTAATAGTTTCGCAATTACAAGTGTATTCAAGACTTCTAATGGTTTTTCAGCTTGATGCAGCTTGTGTGTTTTCAAGATGGCCGTGGTGACTCACGGTCTTAGCTGTAACATTTCATTTAAGCAGACAGGTTATGATTGCGTGAACTGGATCTGGCTGTAGGCTTTTGTGGACATGTTAATGACTTTGAGATTCCATGAAAATATAACTTCATAGGCCAGTTAAGTGGTTGTTAACTTGTGAATGAAGGATCTCTGAAGTTAGTCAGTGTAAGTGCTGGAAGTGAGCAGTGTGTTTTGATGTATATTCCAGCTCTCCTGTAGAATCTGTGTTATTCTATGCCATCACTACGCTCCACAATCTACTGCTTCATCAGGAAGGCTCCAAAATGGCAGTGAGGCTTGCTGGGGGTTTGCAGAAGATGGTAGCCCTTCTGCAACGTAACAATGTCAAGTTTCTGGCCATTGTGACAGACTGCTTGCAGATCTTGGCATATGGAAACCAAGAGAGCAAACTGATCATTTTGGCTTCACAGGGTCCCGTAGAACTTGTACGCATCATGCGTTCGTATGACTATGAGAAGTTGCTCTGGACCACATCACGAGTATTGAAAGGTAGGATTAAACCTCATAATGCCATATTCCTGTTTATCCAAGGACCATACTGCAATTTGTGATCATACCAGTGTCTTTAGTCCTTTGGGTATATGTGAAAAAATTGTGTATTCTGTCATTATTATCACTTGGTTAGTTGCCCAACTTGTACATTTTTTATGCATTCTTGTTTCAAAAAAAATCAACAAAAGCAGTAGGACAGGCATTAAAAATCTTTACTTTTAATAAGTAAATTGACACTTGCTCTCAGAGTGACCATTTAGTGCATCAGAAATCCCAAGATCTAACATGGTGTGCCTGAACTTTGCACAGACATTGAAATTAGGATTGTGTGTTCCTGAAGGGACTATTTAAAGTGAGTGTTGAGTCAAGGAAAACAGAATCAAGGGCATGAATATTTATGTGACCATTGGAATTAAATAAATTAAATTAATACTGTATTACATAAAAAATGTAACCTAGTACACTTCTTCCATATGTCCATAAAGCAAGTTGTTGCTGCTTTGCTTTCTGATGACCCCTGTGCACCTTGTCCTCAGTACTACTGAGGGCAGTCATCATGTATTTGTTTTGCATATTGTGGGCATTCTTCCATGTCAAACATTGTACAGTAGAGTAACCCAGATAAGCTGCACATACTGGTTTGGGCCTCACTGCCAGTGGGTACAGGCCAGTATCAGTAACTCAGCCATGGTACTGCACTGTATACGGTGAAGACAGTAGGGGTGGTAGGAAATTGTGAGGGTTTTCTTTTTAATTTCCAGTTGAAGGTACTTGAAGCAGCAGCATCATGCCAATGTATGCTCGTTTTGAACATATAATCAAGGAAGCGCGCGCGTGCACGCGCACGCACGCACACACACACACACACACACACACACACATATATATATGTGAAGAAAATTTAACGGTCATACAGAAGTTTTGACAGGACTGATAAAAATGTGCATAGGGTTGAGGAAGACACGGATTCAGAGAATGTAAAATCCAAATTTCACTGTAACACAGGCTCAGAGATGATGTGCATGGCATTTTTTGCAGTAAGTTGTGTTCCATTACCAGTGTTACTCAGCATGTCCGGGAAAAGTGTATAATAGTAAATATGTTGAAAATGTGCAGCTTTTTAAAGGGTGATAGTTCTCAAATGCCGTATAACTGTATATTATCTACATTAATTACTTAAGTCTGTGTTACACAATTTTGTTCCAGCATGATGCATGTTATATAATCTGTTTCAGTTCTTTCTGTCTGCTCAAGCAACAAGCCAGCTATTGTAGAAGCTGGGGGGATGCAAGCCTTGGCCATGCACCTTGGTCATCCAAGTCAGCGCTTAGTTCAGAATGCTTTGTGGACTCTGAGAAACCTCTCTGATGCAGGAACAAAAGTGGTGAGATGAATGTTGTTGGAGCCATTTTGTAGTTTCTACTTGTTTATACTTGACAGTTGAAAACCCATGAAATTCTTTTTTTTAGACAAAAATACGTGTGTATTCAGATACACTATTTGTAGTATTTTAATATTTATTTAATGACTAAAAGTTTACATTCAATTAAAGACCAATTGGGAGACTAAGACTTGGGTGCAGGTACCCTGTGTGGGAAGAAAGAGGCAGGGCTGTGGAGTTAGTACACAAAACCTCCAACTCCTCAATTTTTAAATGTTATACTCCTTCATAAAAGCACATTATGTATTAATAATGGTAAAGCTACGAAAATGGTAATGGGGTCATAAGACATTTCACCACCACTACATGAATCATCAGGCTACTTTTTAGATTTATAAACTATATTCAAGTGTTAGTGTAATGGTTATTGTAGCTGTGCCTCTGTGGCTTTATTCCTCCGAGGTGGGAGTCAGAGTCAGTACACTTTACCACCTCCACCCAAAATTCCTTCTGACTCCACAACCCCTACTCCGACTTGACAGCCCTGATAAGAGGAATACTAATGAAAGCATGCATACAGATACGTGAGATAGCATACTGGGCAACAGGGAAGAATGGAAGAACAGTTTGTCATAAGATCACCAACAGTAGTGGAAACGTCGGTGTATGGTGGTAAAAGTGGGTGGTTTTCAAATTTTTTGGTCCTGTGGAGTGTGAACCCCATACAAAGCCTTACCATTTCTGTGGAACCGGTCCCCATTATCATCTGAACTTGCACAGCCCTAGGGTTCAGCTCATGGTAGCATTTAAAGTTTGAATAAATACATACAAGAAACAGGCTTAAGCTCCCAAAAAACATCATTTAGTTAGTATAAGAATTCAGTACACGAACTCCGACTTTCCTAGCAGTAATGACAACAAAACGAAGATTCAGAAGAAGCTTTGTTCTCCTGAGCAGAGTCTTATACTCATCCCCCTAGGTACACCTCACAGACCTGTGGTTAAGAAACACTGGTGTACCATTATTCCACATAAATTATGCAAAATGTTAAAAATACTCAATAGAATCATTTTTTCTTCTAACTTGTAATGAAAGCAAAAGTAATCCTGTCATGCCTCCTCTGCCTAGGCCTTATGGACAACTGCACATTTGAGAACCACTGGTATGAATGACCGATAGGTTTAAAGTCGGTAACACGTGGCTCTTCATTCATGGCAATGGATGCACTAAACAAACCAGACCAACCATACATGCTCAAGTTATATTCTGGCCAGTAAATGGATTACAACATATTGTTTTGTTACATTTCATATGCAAAGTGTTGAACACTGAATGTGATCCATTTATATTTTATACCAGTTTTGACGGAGTAACTGTAGAGTACCAGATTTGTATGGTAGATTGTGCTGCAGCAGTACTGCTGCCGTTGACAGCCTCACAAAAGCCATTCACTTATTCCTTTCTACAAGAACTAAATTGTACAGTAAAACCCTGTTAAAACATTTTTGAAAATTCCGAGAAAATTTGACTTCTTAAGTGGGAAATGTCTTAAATGGGTCAGACCATTTTTTTTTGGGTGAACTTATTACATATGTATTCTGAATTTGTGTAATTTGCAGCTATCTTAACACATTCTCGCCTGTCTGTGACCATCTAACCATTTTGTCTGTAACCTTTTGTTTAGACCTTTAGCTATGCTGTTACTGACTTTTCATTCACCAGTTCACACTTCATTCCAGATGTTTACTTTTCATTGAAATATTTGTCAAGCGTGTGTTGACTTGCTTCCCCCCCCCAAAGACAGTTGTAGTATACATCTAGAGATTCCATAGCTTCGCTATTAGGTAGACCGTAAGGGGTGGTCAGTTGTTCTGGTTACTTTCACTAGCTGCAGTGTCTTGAATTTATTTCTGGAATTGCTGATGTAACTTATCTGCACACGGTCACTGAAAATGTTTCACAGTCACATTACACCACACATTTGTATTACCGCCGATAAATTACGTTTAAACAAGATGTCATGTGCGAGCACCTGCACATCTGGCACCTGACTGCTATCCCCCAGTGAGGTGACTTCCACTTCCGCATGGTTTACACACCTCACAGTAGAACTTGCGTACCAGCAAAGTAGAACCCCATGTTGCGTCAGCTAGCACACCTACTCTTCTTCAAATGTTATTGGCTGCCTGAGTTTCTTCCTAGTGACCAGCCAGTTGAAAGTGCCACATGCCAGCATTGCGAAATGCAGGCCCACATAGGTGACAGAACAGCTAGGATGAGCTTCCAGCCCCCCACCCCAAATACAATCTTTTGGTCATCATGACAGAGACCAAGTAGTGGGAACTGACTGGCAGACTGACTGACTGACTGACTGCAGTCTCTGCATCGCAGGAGAAATACAACACTCCCAAGCCATGAGGTTGTGTCATTCTGCTGTGTGAATCTTGTGGAAATTACCTTGGAGATTAACCTATATGAACTGACCGCACCATTTGAACACTGTATTTTGGAAACAGAACAAACGGAAACTGGGGGAAATTGTTGAAGATTTTGATACAGAAAAGGTATTAAATCGGTAAAAAAATTGTGTCATCGTCAAATTTGTTACTTCTTAGGTGGGAAATTTTCTTATGCGGGGACTTACTAAAAGGCAGCGTGTAATGTTAACCAGGTGTGAGACTTTTGGTGCTTTATTATCCTGACTTCTTAGGTGGGAAAACGTCTTAACTGGGGACATCTTAAACAAGTTTTACTGTACTTACACCAGATTGCTTTTCCTTACTCTTGAAAATGGGTAACTACCTTCCTGAAGCCCTGCAGGGGACGGGTAGTGTAATTGAATCTCAGATGGAGTGTTGACTGGTGTCTGAGAGTATTTAGGGTTTTTCACAGTTAGTCCAGGGCACTGCCACACTGGTATTCTGAAATATATCACAACTGCTACATCTCCCTTGCTTTGAAATTCGTATATACTTGGTAATCTCATTTTGTGTGATGCTGCATAACTTTGAATTTATTAGAACAATATTACATATATGTGTGTGTTTTTAGCCTGTAGCAATATTATGGACTTTGATGTTTTGTAGGATGGCCTTGAAGGCCTGTTGCAAAGCTTGGTCCAGCTTTTGGCATCCACTGATGTGAATGTAGTGACATGTTCTGCTGGCATCCTCTCAAACCTGACCTGCAACAACCAGCGCAATAAAGTGACGGTATGCCAAGTTGGTGGTGTAGATGCCCTTGTGCGTACCATCTGCAATGCAGGTGACCGAGAAGAGATAACAGAACCTGCTGTTTGTGCCCTGCGCCACTTGACATCACGACATGTTGAATCAGAGATGGCACAGAATGGCGTACGTCTTAACTATGGCATGCAAGTGATTGTGAAACTGCTGCAGGCCCCATCCCGATGGCCACTGGTGAAAGCAGTGATAGGGTTGATCAGAAACCTAGCCCTCTGCCAAGCAAATCATGCCCCATTACGTGAACATGGAGCTATCCATCACCTTGTTCGTCTTCTCACAAGGGCGTTCCATGATACTCAGAAGGTATGTGAACATCTGTAGCCTTCTACACAATGATCACTTCGACATCCAGTTTTCAGCTTAAATTCTTTTAATTTTGTCCCCAGCTGCACATAGTGTTGATTTAATTGAACTCAATCCAATTAGGACAGTAACAAAGTCCAACCATTGTTTATATTATAAACCATACAGTTAGCAAAATTGAAGAGTTTTATCTGATTTTTATCAGATAACAGTAGTAGTGTCACAATTATTAGTACGTGTAAAATAGTCTTGGGGTTTTTTTAGTATTATGCTTGGTTAGCATGTGCTAGAACTTGCATGCATCCTGCATCTGATGGGATTTCAGAGGTCCTCAGTTGCTAGCAGTGGCAGCCAGCAGCCTGGAGCATATGCTGATGGTGTGAGGATGGAGGAGATTGTTGAAGGAACTGTTGGAGCTCTGCATATCTTGGCCAGGGAATCACATAATCGAGCTATTATCAGAGGACTGTTGGTCATCCCAATATTTGTTCAGGTTTGTATGAAACAGTGTGACCATTATGTGAGTGTGGCAGATAACAAGGTCCTCATTATAGCATGAACAAATTGTCACCTACATTAATTTGTTAATGGTGTGTGTGTGAAAACATGTTGTATAAAATGAGGGCTTTTTCTGACACTTTGGTCACAGTGAGCAATTCCTGATCAGCTGCAACTTTTTGGGTAACCATTTTCACCAACTAACTTGCCGCGCATTTGTCCCTCACCTGGAAAAAGAAAGTCTGCATTGCATAATTGAGTACCCCTTGTCAAAACAGCGAATGTACTCAGATATGAGGAGGCATGTGTGCATAGCTCACATATGCAGAGCAGTTCAAGTGTTCCATTTAGAAACACTAACTGGGTTCCCAGAATGTTGCATAGAATAGTGGATAGTGTTTTTAGGACTGCATTTATCACAGCCGTGTGGTTCAGGGGCAAATAGGCAATCTGGAGTGACTTTTTGACATTGTTCACCACGTTGAAAAACAGATGCAAAGTCTTTGTTGGGACACCAGTGACAATGAAACGAGCTCTGTACGTTGTGTTGCTAGGAAGGATAGGTGCTGTAACAGTTGATGGACAGATGATCCATGAAAAAGCCAGAACTAGTGACATTTTGAAGGGAGACTATAATTTTAAAGTAGGGAAAGGTACGCATATAGAGTGAATACATAATGTATTGTCTGTTCTAGTTGGTGTGGCTTAAACTCAATACCTTTTGGGGGACAACAAAAATAGTGGGTGAGACTTTGCATTTAGAGGACAATTGGTAATCGCCTGTTGGTTGTAAGTACAAGAGGCCATGAAAGTATGAGGAAATGTGTAACTCCTTGTGTCAGATAATACTACAACACCAAGATTGTTTAATTATTCTTTGTTCAATTCACGTCTGTTTGATACCGCCTCAGACAAGTTAGAAGATTTTACAAGTGATAATTGTACTGGATTATGTTGAAATTGAAGATGGTGTAGGCCTGCAGTGTGACAAGGATGAAATATGTGTGTGTGTGCGCGTGCGTGCGTGTGTGCGTGTGCGTTTTTATTTGTACTATGTGTGCAGAGGGTTATTGCATTTGATTTCAGTTGCTGTTTAATGATATTGAAAATATCCAGCGAGTGGCTGCGGGAGTTTTGTGCGAATTGGCCGCTGACAAGGAAAGTGCTGAAATCATTGAACAGGAAGGAGCCACTGCACCATTGACTGAGTTGCTGCACTCGCACAATGAAGGAGTTGGTAAGTGATATTTTGATATTAATTTGGGCCCAGAATGAACTTCACAGTCTGAAAAAGAACTGAACACCATAAAGACTTTTTGAAGACTGGGCATATAAGGATGATATTGAAATTGATTTTAGATTTTTTGTCACCGAAAATTAGAATACCAAACAATTTAGAATGCAGAAGTGTCAGCGAAAAGACAATGCAGTAATGATATTTTTCCAATCCTCTTTCCTGTTAGCAACATATGCAGCAGCTGTTTTGTTCCGAATGTCAGAGGACAAACCACAGGACTATAAGAAGAGATTGTCAATGGAATTAACCAGTTCCCTCCTGCGTGAAGACCAACTTCTTTGGAATGGAGGTGATCTTGGGATGAGTCCAGATTTGCAGGTATGTTTTTGGCTGTGGTCTTATTTTGGTTCTGAATTTAGCCTTACTGGAGTTGGTGACACTGTCACATGATGTACCTGGGCCTATTGTGTGGTTAAAAATTGCAGCTTCCGATTAACTCAGGTGATTATGAGTGTTTTTTTGTACTGCCATGTATGTTCTTGTGTTCCTCATATGGTATATTGCTTTCCGTGTTTATGTGTGGCCAGTTCAGTGCTTAAATTATTAAGGACGAGACCAAACCTGGCAACATTTGGTACAAGGCCTGATCAGAAAGTACGGAAACGGAATCTGTGGTTAACTGACATGCTCAATATAGCAAATTGGGGTATTCATAAAAAATCTTGTCTTTTAATGTTCTTTGTAAGTTACTGGACTGGAAAGTGTCATGGGGAGTCATATTTCAAGGGGGCGTGGGTCCTCATGTATGGAATACTGTGTATAAACAGTTTTCTACACATGATGGGGCTGAGCAGGCAGGTTCATTGTCCTGGTGAGTTTGGTGGTCACTGGATTCCCATTTTGGGGGAGCATTTTACACTGTACTGCATCACAAAATCATCCCAGCACACACAGATGTAAATGTTGGTTAATTGCCTGTGTGGTCAGAGACACCGAGTACAGTTATGGTTGAAGGTGATTATCAACATACCTTCAGTTCTGCTGTGCACTTAGTGTGCTTTTTCAAATGTCAAGGAAATGGGCTTCTAATGTGGTGTTTGCTGCTTAGTTGGTGGTGGTGTGAGCCATAGACCCACATTGCATTACCTGTTACATTTCTTAAGACATTTTAAGCAGGTCACATCCTTTGGTTGTCCTTTAAAATTATCATTCTGCTCAGTAACTTAACTTGTGTTTGGTTAACTACTGTCTGAAAATCATATTTGCATCAGTTAGTGAGTTTCAATCATATTTTCAATCTTCTCACAAAATTTATTGTACCTACGTCATTCTGTATGCTCTGAGACCTGTAAATCGGTGTGTTCAAGTCACTTTTCTTTCAGACAGTGATCACAGTGGACTGAACCGGTGGAATGAATCGTACATCTGCATGATTTCAAGCTTCCGCTGCCATATAAATGAGGTCTTTGCTGTTCTGGGATGCAACACTGTTCATTGGTAGTTAAGTTACTGATGTTTTAGGGCAACCTATCAGTCCCATCTTCACGGTTCCAGCAATGCATGACCCTTGAAAATGGATCAATAGGTTCACTGTGTAACATCCTGGAAGAGTGAAGGTCTCAATAGTAAACATGTCTGCTCTTGCAGCAGCATGTCAGGACATGTTGGTGAGAGCCCTGGCTTTGTAGGTGTGATTTATCTGGAGATAGGGTTTTGGTCTTGATCCTTTTTAATCAGACCTTGTACGTTTATAGAATGAAACTGCATCATTGTCATAGAGACCCCACTTATTTATCCACAGTTGCCTGTGGTACTATTTGTTTTATGAGTCTTTTGAATTTGCATGAGTTGTGTGTAATAGTTGCAAAATTTACTTTAGAAATTTAATTCTTGAACACCTGTGAATTATGAATTTTGAGTGTTATTAGTTGTGACTTGTTACGTAAAGCATGAACATGCCAGATATTTATTACTAGTCTCCTGTGATTAGAAACATTGATTTTACTTTTATATTTTTGCATTGGTGGAAGTGTGAATTTTTTTATCCACTTAGAGTAAAGTTGTGCACTTAATTCGTGTAATCACCGTGCATAATTATATCACAGTAGTTGTAATATTTATTTCATTTCTCTCATAATGGCATAATTGGTGAAAACATTTTCCATGGTGCAGATGTAGGGGACTTAGAGCAGCGTGTCTTTTATTTTGTAATTTTTAGCACGTCTTGTGTGATTGTTGCACATTGTATATGGTGTGGTTGTTTTTTTGCTTTGATACCCCATTGCAGGATATGCTTGGCCCTGACCAGGGATATGATGGTATGTATGGGCAGGGACCACCTAGTGTACATAGCAGTCATGGCAGCAGGCCCTACCAGCAGCAAGGTATGTTCAGGTGCAGGCAGCCAGCCAGCCAATTCCTTTCCCTGTCTAACAAACAATAACAGTAATGTCTTTGATGCAGGCTGCAAATGGTGTGTTCTCTTAACATGGATAGAGGAGGCATGAGTATGGAGGGTATTGCACATAAAGTGTGCCAAACTTCAGGATGTTATTTTATGAGCCATTTTGACTAAAAATGCTGTGGCAACATATGCCCAATTATCAGCTGTTACACTGCTTTTAATGTATGTGCATGTCTGTCATCATTCCATAGTCTGTTCCTTCAATAATGTGTTTTAGAAGGCAGTTCCTATGCAGGATGTGACCAATGCATTTAGCATTCCTTCCTTCTTATTGTATGTAGGATATTTCTTTCCTCCTTGACTTCGTACTACTACATTTTTTACACGATCGGTCCAACTGAGCTTCTCCGTCCTTCTCCAGCACCACATTTCAAATCCGTGTATTTCTGATCTACTTTCTGAAGTGTCCAAGTTTCAGGACATTACTAAGGTATGCTCTACATGTAGCACTCTGCTACTTTCTTCCTTAAATTTAAGTCCAGCTGGTTGGTGAAAAGAGCGTTTTTCTTGTTGAATGTTGCTTTTGCAATGGAAGTGCTGGATTTAATTGCACATGCATATCTTGCATCGTTTGTTATCATGCTACCCAAATGGTTGAAGTATTTCACATTCTACAGTTGTTTTTGATCTGTCATAATCTGTACTGGGAATGGTTGCCTTGAGATCTCATTACCATAGGTTTTACCACATTCATTTCCACTTCATAGCATCTTCCAGTTTCATTTAGTCTATTAATCATGCCCTGTAGTACGGTTTTTTCCTTTGCCAGTAACACATAGTGATATGCGTATTTCACAGTGTGAATTACTTGTCCTCCTCTTTTGAAGTCCCCAAGCTTTCGAAGGGTTCCCTTGGTAAGGTATTCACTGGAAGTTGAACTGGTTTGGTGAAGAAGAGCATCCTTTGCTAACTCCTCTTCTAGTCATCATGCTTCTTGCCTCCCCACAGTCCAGTCATGCTTCAGTACTCTAATCCGTGTACAGTTTCCTGATCAGTCTTCTTTCATACCAGTCAGTACCAGTTTCCTTGAGGATCTGCATTATTTTGGTCCAGTTTACATGGTCAGGTGCCTTCTGCCAGTCTATGAAGCAAGCACACAATTCATCTGTGTCCAAAGTTCATTCTGTAACCAAAAATTTTACTGTATGTATGTTTTGTCATGCTGGACAAGAAAAAGTGGTGTCAGATAACAGCACAGAAGTATGGTATCTGTTAAAGTTACCTGTTGTACAACATGTCTGATAACACCACAGAGAAAAGTAGCAGTTAAGTCTTGCCATCTATGTACACCACCAGGAGAGACATATATATCAGGTAAAGCACATGAAGGACACAAATGTTTTGTAATGTTGCCCAGTTATGTATGTTATTTTACATAGTTGTGTTACAACACCAAAAAAAAAAGTTTTGATTCGGCAATATCAAAACATCAATTTTCAGTCATGTTACACTGATTTCCGTGAAAAATGATCTCCACCATTCTGTATGCACAATTCTGCTTGTCACAAAAAGAATTGTTTACCTTACTGATAATTTCATCGTTTTCCACTTATGCCTGTGGTGGACTAGATAATTTGCTGCAGTAGTTTTTCTCTTGTCTGCAATTTTTGTGGGTAGACAGTGTCCTTGTGCTACCATAAATAGTAGTCAAGGGGTGTAAGAAGTGACCTTGCAGGCCAGGCAAATGCCCCAGAATGGCCAGTACAGCAATTAGGACACTGAAGGTGAAGGTATTCTGTTACTTTTCAGCCAACGCGACATGGTGCACCATCATGTTGAAACCACATTCATAACCTTGTTTGCAGAGGAATGTCTTGTAGCAAAACTGGCATTTTGTTCTGTAAGCAGTGCAGGTAATAAACAGCAGCCATACAGGCCTCAATGACAAGTGGTCAGATCAGGTGATTCAAATGATGTTGCATCAAACATCCACTGAAAATCAGTGCAGAAAGTGGGATTTTGTGGTATTACGTAGAGTAGCACACACATTGTTAACCCTTTGGGACAAACGACATATATGTTGTGTTGCAAGGTGCTTGGTTCAGTTCCCTGTTGATGCGGCATGTACAGCAGAGAATTACGGCAATTCTTGTATGGCCTTGTTGGGTCCTCCCCCGCCTCCAATTTGGGGGGGGGGGGTAAGAGTTTGCGTGAACAAATTAGATCCTACAATTTAAATCCAGGGTTTTTTGCAGATTTTACTGGGAATTTAATTCCAGCCCCAAGGGGTTAAGTGAACTACAGGTGTCATATTTACAAATACCCTAGAGGAGTAGTAGGGGATATGAGGGAGCAGTGTTTGCTGGAGGTGGTAGTAAGCCTGAAGCTGTTTCATAGGAGATAACTGTAAAAATTAAAATGCTTATAGCGATATAATGGTTGATAATGAGGCATGTTGTGATACAGCATTGTTTTAGGTATTTCTTTCCTGTTGTGAGCAGAACTTGCCCAGGATTAACACTGTCTGGTATTATATGAAGAGGAAAATACATTAAAATTAAGTCAAAAGACACCAAGAATTCTTAATTCTCCATTTTATTTGCTTCTTTCATGACAGTTACTCCAGTGGAATAGAAAAAGTGCTTCACATGAAAATATGAGCTGTCAGACTCAGCATTTCAAAAAGACCTGACTGATTAAGAACGTTTACATCCCAAGCTAGATCAGTAGTGGTGATAAATCAATCATCATGCATAAGGGACCAAGAGTTTTTAATTACATCTGCAAAATAATGTTTGATCGACTATTTGTATCTAAATTAGCTTTAAAAACATTCATAATTGGTCAGGCCATTTTAAAATACCTGTATACATATGTGGTGATTATTATGTATTGTGTTTGAAAGTACATATTGCTAATTCTGTATGTTCCATTTATAAGATTTATGAATTTTTTAACTGTTTCTGGCATAATGAATGTGCTGTGGTAGGGGGCAGTTAAGTACTTTATTTGCCATTGATGTGTCCACAGTCATGCTTCCCTGTCCTTGTATTAATTGTGAAATTTAGGTTGCATGTGTTATACTTTATTTTGTGTTTTGTAATTGGATCAGGAGCAGTGCTGTTTCACATTCGTTTTAAGTATCCATCCTTATGAGGGGGCTAATGCAAGGCATGGATATTGGTTATTATTTGGTCTTTATTCTCCACCTTTGTCTTTTATTCTATTTTAATTTAGGACCTTTCATTTGTCCGACTCGGTAACACCTTATTTATAGTTAAAGGCTGTATGTCATAAGGAACATCCAAATGTAGTTTGCATTTCATAAATTGTGCACTTCATCTGTTTTAGGGTAAAATCTTTATCCTGGAAACTTTTTATATATGGCAAAATTCTGTTAATCCGACTTGCACAGGACCAAATGGGTACCACATTGTCAAGTATTCAGGATTGTCGGACAGTACTTATACTGACCTAGGTTTGTGCAGGAATTTTTTGTTACTGCTCCTATACTTGGGCTGTACAGCTATTCGGAGGAGTATGCCATTTGGGTATCTACATCTGCTGGTTCAGGGTCACAGTCTGTGTTTTCTGGAGTCTTCATAGCTGAGGAAGTTGATGGAGTAGGAGACGGGGTCAGGAGATATCACAACAGTTGATATATGGACACTCTTGGTGGCATTTTGAACATGTCCCTGAGGTCTGCCTGGTTTGTAGGTGAAGCTATTTGTGTGTAAAAACAAACCTTCTGGTCTTGGGATTTCTCTCCACAAGTGTCGGATTATCAGGATTTCTGAATTACCAGATGTTGGGTTGAAGGTATTTTTCTGTATTTTTTGTAATGGGTGTTCTGCCATCAAAGGAACAACCATACATTCTTACTAGACAGTGGTAATTATTATCTAAATGTGAGATGTTGTGACTAATGTATGTAAGTTTCACTTTTATATGCTGCAGAACCTGCTTAAAAGTGTGTGAGTGTAGTTCATGCTTTTCACAGTAATGAAGCATTTGTTGCCACACTTTGCTTGCTTGTTGCTTGAACATAAGTGGCTTTCATGTTTTCTTTTGAAACCGTACATATAACCATTTGTAAGCAGATTTAATTTTGGAGTACTGTCTCTTAAAATTCTGAATAAGCTGCCATCTGGTGTTATTGCTGTTAATGACTGTATGCTTCTGATGTCTGGTGAAAATGTACTGAACTTGCTGGAAAGTGGCAGTCTATTTGAGTTCAAATGTACTCGTTGTCAAAGGACACTTAACATATATTTGGGTACTACTTTTAAAGGGTAAAAAGTGATGTACTGTTGTGTATTAACAGTGTAATTGTGCACATCAGTTGCATGCCTGTGTGTGTTCGTAATCAGTAAAATTAGAATCCATAATAAATGTAAAAAATCTTTGTTAGTATTTGTATATACTGTGGCTCATCCTTATAGCTGAGAAAGGTGATGGAATTTTCTCTTGTTTTAATCATGTCTGTGTAGGTTATGACCAGATACCAATAGATTCCATGCAAGGCTTGGAGATTGGTTCTCATCATGGAGCTGGTGGTGGGGGTGGTTCCACATATGGACCCATTGATGCCATGGATGTTGGCGGACCAGATTCCTCTGACCTGAACTTCGATCATCTTGATGAGCTGCCTCAACCCCCACAAGACAACAATCAGGTCGCAGCTTGGTATGACACAGACCTGTAGTATTTTGGCTGACCCCAGTCCTTTGTGGTGGAACATTAATTGCATAATTTTATGGGTGATTCAACTATTTGATAGCATGAGTCTACAGGGGCATTTTTCTGTGCTTATAGTGCTTGATAAAAATAATGAGAATTGATTACCATATTTAAGTGTATGAAAGTGACTATATTGCCCCATGTGTTAGTGATGGTTACACAAGTGAAGTCATAAATACATATTCTGTCACTGATATTAGGCTGGATTTTGGTGTGTAAATTTGTTGGTGCGATTGTATTGCTAACTCTGTTTAAAATCTTCAAATTCGGTATTACTAAAAGGAGCGGTACAGACACTTAGAGATGTCCTGAATTCCCTTAATAAGTATTGGTCAGGACTATATAAAGAGTCCATGATGTCACATATCAGTGTCCTAATCTGAAAATGGTTCATATAGCTCTACTTTTGTTGGGATAAATTTCATGCTAATGAAAATTTTGGCAAATTCTGATTAGTTCAGAAGGACCAGTATGGCACTGTTGCATGCTTCAACAGTCATGTTTTCAGATATATGACAGCAGAAATTTTTAAACAGTGTGTATTCCCTTTATTCCTGTGTAACATGTGTAAGGTTTGGGATTGGTCATCAGAAGGCTAAGACATTTCTGGTGTGCAGCTGTTGCCTCCAGCAACATGCTGTTTGGTACACAAGTCTGAAGAAAGTCACGCCCAATTTTCATAATACTATTTCCTGTAAATGTAACATACAGTTATTGAGTATCAGACAAAAGAGAACATAGTAGCCCACAAAAACTGGGTGACCTCAGTTTGGTTTCCATCTGCACTTTCTTTCTGTAAATCGGGTATTTATTAATGCATTGAATTAAACTTAGGTTAGACATGACTGAAACTTGGGTGTTGTCCATTGTCTCAGGCTAAATTTAAATTAAATTTGAGGTTGTGTGAAAATTGTTATATGCATAAGTGTTTTTATATTATGCTCACCCTCAGGTTTTGGGATTGAGGTGCAGGCTAACAATTTTAACAGTGAACAGCCGTCTGTCATCTGATAAGTAATTTGTTATAACTTTTATTTGAGCATTTGTTTTGTTTGGAGGCATGACTGGTAATGAGTGTATGATTGCTTATGTGATGTAAAAAAATTAATACTATGGCGATGATTTTAAAAGTGTAGAAAAGTGAAGTTGGTGGTTTGCCTAACGGTCCTGGCCGTGAAGTGAAAGATCCTGAATTTCACGGTTTTTTAGTCATTTTTCTTGTCTTGATTTGAAGTTTCTCTGTTGTCCCTAATTTTTTCAAGTGCGAGGGAATAGTGTTTTAATTACAGTTGGCTAAATCATTGATACTTCTGCCTGTTATTGAAACAGGGCATTAATTTTTAATAAGCCACATGTTCACTTTGTTATTGTGACGGAATGTTATGTCTTTCTGCTGTTTTTGAGCTGCATTTTCGTACTTTTGACAGTCACATTCTGACCCAGTCCCCCCCACAAGCCATGCTGGTCACCTGTCCTTTAATTTTCTCTGTCGAGGGGCAGGGAAATATATTTCACTCTTCACTCCCTGCACAGACTTTCTTATTGATGCTGGGAGACCATTTAGTGCTTCAGGTGCATTTCTGTATATGCAGGCAGGTGGAGGGAGGCATATAAAGTGCATGGGGCAATTTTAGGAGTAGCTGAAGTGGTGCTAACCTTTGACAGTCTCGCCATGACAGATTTATTTATGGTGCCAGTGAAGGAGTCCTGAAGTGGGATAAAGGAATTGTGATAGTAAGGATTATGTATGAACCAGTGTATGACCCCTCATTGATGACGGCAAAAAATTTCTTTCTTTTATGCCTTCTCTCTCGCTCGCTCGCGCTCTCTCTCTCTCTCTCTCTCTCTCTCTCTCTCTCTCTCTCTCCCCCCTCCCCCTCCAAACCTGTCCCTCCTTCCTCCTGTCTCCTTGCATATTGGTTTCTTGTCCCTTATCCATTCTTTTCCTCCCTCAACTGTGCTCCTCTGTACCTCNTTCTCTCTCGCTCTCTCTCTCTCTCTCTCTCTCTCTCTCTCTCTCTCTCTCTCTCTCTCTCTCCCTCCCCTCCCCCTCCAAACCTGTCCCTCCTTCCTCCTGTCTCCTTGCATATTGGTTTCTTGTCCCTTATCCATTCTTTTCCTCCCTCAACTGTGCTCCTCTGTACCTCTAGCCCATTGTCACCTTTCTTCATTATGTGTTTCCCATCACTTTTACTTGTCCATCTTGTGGCCTTGTTTCCCAGTCTCCTAATGTTTGCAGAAAATAAGTTGAATAGTTTTAAGTTTTCGCTGCTTCTGGCAGAAGCATGTTATGTTTCCCCGAAGTGTAACAGGAATTTTCTGTAGAAATTTTCACTCTATCCCCCCCCCCAAAGCACTACATAAGTTGGCTATTATCTGTATTCATATTTGCCCATCTAGTTTCTTACGAGAACGTTGATTCCTGAATGGGAGGCACTGTCTTGGATGCTGTTTCTGCTTTGTTCCAGATTACACAGAAAAGTTACTTTATAATCAGTATAGGAATGAAAATTCAAGCAGTTGGTTGAACAAATGTCACAGGTCAGGAGGTAAGGTAAATGTAGAACTTGTATCTTCCTTGGACATGTCTGTGCTTATTCTGCTGAATTGTATTAGACTGCAGTAACACATTGAAACATATGATGGCAACATCTTATAGTGTGCTGCTGATTTTATACATATAAGTACAAAGTGTTTGCATGTTCATGCATTGATATTTGGTTGAATTGATGATATATAAACTTACTTTGTGAAACTACTGCCAAGTGTTTATTTAGACTTGTAAGTCCAGAGTGTGGAATAGAGTGACGTGGAGACATGATTGACAGTAACTGGAGTCAAATGTCAGGTTCTTGGTCAGGGCTGTGTCAGGGGTTGAGGATGGCACATTGCTTCCGTAATCTCCAAACATTTCAAGTTTCTATACGCTTATTTATTGGCTCACCTGTAATTGAGGATTAGGTGGGATCGTATGATGGTAAAAACACCCAGTATGTAACTCTGTTCCTTCCTGTGGAATATAAACTCACTTGTGATTCTGACAGTAATGGAATACACCTGAAATTTAATGTTAATGTAATGCAGTATCTGACACTCAAGCAATATAAGATTCATGTTGGACCACTTCCATTTTAGTTTTGATAGCACTTTTTTTTCATCAACTACTCATTGATTTTTTTTTTTTTTAATTTAACTTGAGGTTGCCATTTGTGTCCCTAGTGCTGTAGAGGAAAGTACAGTTAACTTTGACTTTAATGTGACTGTTATGGTAAAATCAATTTTTGTGTGTGCGTGTGTGTGTGTGCGTGCATGTGCGTGTGTGTGCGTGCGCACCTGGCAGCTTTTGTGTTGGGGTGCAGGTTAGTTAGTTAACCATATCTGTCGTGTCATAAATTGGGCATAATTTTTATTATTGAACATCCCTTATGATGTTTCATAAATTACGTGTTTTGTTGATGAATGTGTGGTTGATAATGTGGTATGAAAACATTTAATTACTGTGATGATCATCATAAACAAATTGGATGGTATCCTTTCTTTTGTTGATGTCTGTGTTACTGTCATATTTTTTATCATTACCATTAATCACATGTGGTATAGTATTTCTTTCATACAGCACTGCAGTGGTAGCTATTCTTCATGATTTTTTTAGGAGTAGGTAGTTACACACTTCATTATATATAAATGTACTGAAGTATTTCTATGCAGTTGTCATTTAACTTTAGAGAGTCTTAAGTGTTGCATGTTTCTGAGCAAGGCCTTCGTGTTGATACTACACTTCATTTTTATTTATGGGGCATTATTTCATCCCATTTGTCATTGTGAAATAAATATATTTTCACATCTGCAGGGCAGTTTCTTTCATCCCATCTTCTGTCATCTACCATGACGTTTCAGAATACAAGCTGTTTGCAAATATTTGACAATCACACTGAAAGCTACCAAGCAGCATACATAAATGCTAAGTTAAGTGATTGTTTTCTTTTTCAGTGATGGTACAAGACATAATGGCAGATTGTCATGTCAAGATTAACTAACACTTCAGTATTATACTTGTAGGTATATGTGTACATTTCTGCCATGTATTGTGTTTGATAGCATTCCAAAATGTGGGGTCAGCTGTTGGTCAAATGGCTTGCGAAATTCATTGTGAAATGTTCACATAGGATTCCTCAACAGACTTTAGAGATTAATGTTGATACCACATCCTTCCTTTAGCAGTGCTTGCGTGGTAGCAGATCACTTCAGTAAGAAGACAGTGCAGTTGTACATAACTTTCACTCTTAAGGGGTAGAGCCTGCACTAAATGTGAATCAAGTTCATGTTTGTGGATTTTTATGCAGTGTACTTATATGTAAATCGTCTTTTCCAGATTTGTTTTCCCACATGTCTTGGCTCTGTGGAATGTATGTAACATTTAGTCTGTGTGTTAACACTGAGAAAAGAATAACAGGGTAGTGAGTGTTAGTTGATTGTATCCATACACATACGAGTAGAAATCTTAAATTATGTAATCTTTTTATAGATGGATATGAAATAAATAATATAAACCCAGCTTTTCACTGTCTTATCAATGATCCTTTCTAAGGCTTTGTGTATTCCTGAAAGCAATTTAATTCCTGTTTTTGGCTGGTTTAAAGGACTTTGTATATTGTTGAATGTAAGATCGGCCCCAAGCTTAATTCAGAACTGTGTCATGAAAACATATTGGGGATTGGAAGCAGAGCTGCATGCATTTTTACCCATGGCATGGGATGGCGTAAGTGTGTGGTATTACACATCGCTTTATGTCTGTGTAAGAAGCCCCAGGTACCCATGTAGTGTGGACCCTTAATGCTCTGTAGAATAGAAAAAGGTTGCACTTCTGCTGTGAGTTACTAATCATTGGCTTAGATCGGAAGCTTTTTGCATACAGGGTTATTCACAATTCCCTGACACATTTCACAAAATCAGTACACTTGAATGGCATAAAGGACTTCAACATGGAACCACAAGCAGAAAGGGAAAGTTTATTTGTATATGCCGCGGTTTCTTAGTTTTGTTGGTGGCAGTGACTACCTCAATCAGCATTTGCTCCAACACTGGATTGGATGCACATCTGCAGAAGACCAGGTGCTGCTTCACTGGCCATCAAAATTGCCTGTCCTAATGCCGTGCAGTTTTTTCTTATGGGGGTGTGTTAAGGACTCTGTCTTTCTACTGCCTCTAACACAGAATCTGCCTCTGCTGTGAAGATGAATCATCGCTGCCATAATGGAAATTGATCGTGACATGCTGCAGCAGGTATGGGTGGAAACGAATTATCAGCTTGACGTCTGGCATGTCAGTAAGGGCAGACACATGGAGCACTTAAAAGGTATGCAAAAAAAAAAAATTGGGGAGTTTCTCTTCCCATCCATAGGTCACATGTTACATTCTTTTCTGGCATTCATCTATACTGTTTGTATGAAATGTGTCGGGACTATGACTGTAGTGAAAGTGCATGAGTATTTGGTTTACCCCCCAAACTTCATATACTCTTGAAAAAGGCAACTGGTGGAGTATTTGTGGCTTGATCCTGAGGTGTTATACTGTATATTCTTGAAAGGTGTTCAGTGTCTGTTCATTTGGCTGCAGCACTGTTTATTCTTAAAAAAGAGCACTCCATTGTGTTGTTGGCTCGATACAGGATTTTGTGTGTTTCAGTATGTGTTATTTGTTGTCCACAAAGACTAATTGTTTAAAAACAATTTATTATCTGTTACTATCTTGATTTTGTATATTCTTGGAAGCAGTTTAGTACCTGTTGGCTTGCTTCCAAGGTCTTTTGTACATTTTTTAAAACCAAATTCATACTTTTTTTTTACTTTCACAGCTCAGTATACTCTCGAATAACTATCTTTTTGCTTCTGAGTCTCATATATTGTTGAAGGCAACGTCAGTACGTGTTGTGTAACTTCTTAGACTTTCTGTACTTTTAAAAGTAACTCCATATCAATTTGCGTTTTTTTAAAGTAACGTTATTTCTTGCTGAATGTGTCACAACTTCACTTGAGCCCATTTAAGACATCTGCATTGTTCTGATTGTCCTTTGAATTTCTGTTGGTTTTACAACCCTATCCCCAAAGGAAGCATTGCATTTTAGTATAATTAACGTATAGAAGAATGAGTTTTATTTAACCTTTTAAAGCCTAGCAGTAACTTTACATACCACCAGGTTTAAGATTAAAAAATTCTACGCGGTGCCCACATTGGGTTTATGTGTTTTGTATGGATCTCAGAACAAACAGCGACTTTTGCCTTACAAAACATTAAGAGATTGCTTTTTATAACCGAAGTGGAGAGTGTTTACAGCGCGGTACCCACTGAGTCCTTATATAAAACAGATACGCTTCGTCTTTAAAGGGTTAATAACGTTTTGTCTAATGTAATATTTTACAAATAAGTGCAGCAGGGGATTGTTTCTTTCAATTACACCATTTCAGTGTACAGTACGTTCTGACCAGCCTGCAGGGCATCATATCTTACAAGTTGGTAGTCTACACTATGTATTGTTTCTTGTAAAATGTATCACTGTAAATATTAACGAATAGATTTTTAAATACTTTCTTTTTATGCTTACTTTGTTTGATGTGTGTAACATATTCAGGGCTGGTGATAACTACCTTGAAAGGTCAAGGCTAGTAACATGTACGAAACATTGCATCTCAGTCCATGGTGCTAAACTTGGTGCTTTTGTTGCCTGGGAAGACACTAGGTACTCTTTTTCAGACTGGTATACATACCCCTACTGGGACGTGGTGTGAATAGAAAAAACCAAGACATAAAAAAAGGGTAGAAATTTTAAAACAAAAGCCACATATATTTGTGAATATACAGCATTGCTGGCAACAACGTATGACTCATCCCTGCTGTCAGCCAATCCTTGCAATTGTTTTGGACATTGTCCATTGTGGAATTTTTATACCACAACTTTTTGAAAAATATTGCGCTCTTTGGTAAGTTTCTGCCTGTTTCCTGCCAGAAAACGTAGGTGTCATGATTGTGTGTGTGTGTGTGTGTGTGTGTGTGTGTGTGCTCACGCTCGCTTGTTGGCCGTCGAACCAGTCGAACCATTATCACGAAACTTGCTCACGAACATTATGCCATTGGATATTACCTTATCATTAAGTAAGGTAAAGCTTTCCTTGTCCACGCTATGAAGGCAAATCGGGGGACCGGACACACAGCTCCATTTTTAACTTCAGCACTAGGTTTGGGTGAGTGGTTAACTTGACGCACCGGCTCCTTTACCGTTGGGAGGCCGTGTGGACCCTAGAGACGGTCCGGTCGTTTTGGTGAGAGAAAAAGCTCTTTGCCCTTAGAGGGATTTGAATTCCAGATCGTGCAGCTCCTAGCCTAGTCGCTGTATTGAATATATTCGAATGACATGGCGGACACGCGAATTTGTTAGATGGAAGTGACAATTTATGGGCGTGAAATTATGTATGCTAATAGGTTTTTTGAAAATATGGAACTTATTATTAGGCATATTTTAAGAGAATATATAGTGACAATCTGGCGGTCGTGCGAAAGTTTTCCTTACGCTTTCGTTTTGATGGCATTAATGAACCACTGAAGCTCGATATGCGTAATTTGTTACAGAAGTAGATCATAAGCATGCCTGGACAATACGTACGAAATCAGGTTGGAGTTACAAACGTGAGGCCAGTGAGAAATTCTGAATTGTCAGATTAGCTTTGGAGCCCATTCTTTGGGTACCACGATCTCTTTCCTTGGGGTAAAGCTGCGGGGCGTGTAGTTGATCACTCGCTCCTCACTAGTGCCAAGGTTAAGAATGAGTGGAGCTGTACCTCTACCCCCATATACTGTCATGTGACGCGTGCGGTCAGGTTAATTTAGACAGTCTGTCAATACGCCGCATATATTCACAAAAACAATAATAATAATAATAATAATAATAATAATAATTTGCTATCGGTATAACTAGAAATGTGTGCGGTAGGAAACCATGGTTTATATCTCAAAGAAGTCTGGTTTTATACCTACATTTTATTACAAATGTTTTCGGATTATGGCCTTTCGAAGCCATAAACTCCTCACAGTCTTGCGGCCTGTTCGCAGTTGATTCTAGAGCGACATTTCTCCGGTCGTCATGTACTTCAGCAACGCAGTAATTTCCCATAAAGCTTGTATTAGCCAGCCTTAAACTGCTTACTCGTATCTCCCTCCCCATGTGCCGCATTCATGACTACGTGTAGGCTAAAATATACGTTTCCTACATTGTAGTTTGTCAGTTACCCTACGCCGAGTGTAGTTTCCGGTGTGAATTTCCACCCTAATCCAGTTTCTCAGCGACGCGTGGCAGTAAAGTACCAGCCATCGGCCTAGACCCAGTACCACAGTACCATGCTGGCTTGCAACTACGGAAGAGCCAGCGGTGTGCCACTTTACAGTCAGTGGTCTTCGGGAAGTCATTGTGAACGTTCATGCTGTGTTGTGTTGTGAAGTGTGCTCCTGGCCCGGCGGCAAGTTTGTGCGATTGGTAAGCAAATATACTACATGTGTTCAATCCATAATGCCTTTCTAGCTACTTCCTATACGAGTATACCATGAGGTAACGAAACACGAACTTTGGAAATGAAATGGTTAAGACAGTATTTGAACCTTAGGTGGAAGAAGTTAATGGCTAGTTTAGGATGTTACAGAACGAGGACATTTGCGACGTGTAAGAGTCGTGTAGTGCAAGTCAGTTGCTGAAGAACGGTCAGGATTTAGAGTAGGCTGTTCTTAGAACAATTAAGAAAGTGGAATATGGAAAAGAAATCCATAATTTGTTGATGTAAGAAACGCTTGTGCTAGTGTGCGTGTGACGATTATGGGAGTTATTCAAGACAGCGTATTAGCCGGAATTTGTACGAAAATTTTACTTGAAAAATTGAGGCACGGAAAGGTTACCAATAGACTTTATAGCAACACTTGTTACTGAAAAAGCCTTATCGCAGAACAGAGGAGGAAAAGAAAATTGCAATAAAGCTCCCGATGTAAACCGAGCGCAATTCACCGCTTAAGAGTAAAGAGTAAAGCAACGACAAAATACTCGCAGTATAGCAACGAATACAGTAAAGAAACTCGACATTATCTACAAAAACTTTTGGTAATACACACAGCAGGTGGTCTACCTTATGTAAATTAAACGGTTCCGACAAATATGATACGAGTGTAAGTGCAATCACGACTCGATAAACCGCCAGAAGACGTAACCGTATGTAGTGACGTCGTATAACGACATAAACAACATGTTTCGTCCATACTTTATGTATTATTACGTACTGAGTAACAGCTATTTAATGGAATAATGTGTACCATTTAGTCGCGTAGTAAGTGCAGTGCATAGTCGAGAGTTGGTGAAATACGACGCCTGAGGGTGGCACTGTGGTTCCGAAGCGTGTAGCATATAATTTTAATAAAAACAGAATATATATTAATAACTTTGCCAGTTGAACTGTCAGTCTGTCATGTCTATCGAACTGCCTTCATCGTTATCATCCGCCACGACATTGCTGTCCCTGTCATCTTCATTACTGTGTATTATAACTACCCTTAGCATACACAGTCACTTTCACCTTCTCTGTCAGTGCATCTCGACGCCAAATGCCTTCGAGATTGTTAACAAAATCACAGGCCCCGATACAGTCGTCTTTTATCATTTCACTGTTACGTCGTCTGGTGATTTGTTTGTGTTTTGTGCTGCTGTACAGAGGAGTTCGGTTGGATTTACATCGCGCTGATACGGTCTTGGTGGTACTCGTTGCAGTTCGACTTCGAATCGTAGGCCTATATCACCTCCAGCGTTCGTTGAAACCCATGCTCTTCCTGACATGGATATAATGAGGGGATGTAACAATGGTTGAGTTCAGTTCTTACTACACCGTTCGTTGAATCAAAGGTGTAACTGGGCGGGAGGGGTTGGCGAGTAGTGTGGTCGCCTACGGTGTCAGAATGCGAGGGGCGTCAAAATAAATATTTTAAATAAAGAAATAGATTTTATGCGCTTATCAAATTTTAAATTATTCAGCTAAATAAAAGAAAATTCAGTGAATGGTTGTGACTTTTTCAAAAGGCCATTATTTCTGTTCGAGGCGACCATTGTGCTTACTCGCCCAGGGCGCCGAAAGACCTAGCTACGCCACTTCCTTTAACTGCTCGTCATTTAACACTTGATTCCGACATGAATAACTGTCGCACTTCACAGCGCTTTCACACTGGCTTTGGGGCTCACCCCGCATCCTTTCCAGTGAGTAGTGTATGTTGTTTTCCTGGGGGTAAAGCGGCCGGAACGTGAATCTAATTGCTCACCTCCATCTAGTGCCGAGGTCACTCAGTGGTTATATACATTCACTCCCCCACACGCTTTCATGGCGTTCACAGGAACGACTGTACCCATAAACTTTGCTGTCGTTACTAGAGTTTCCGCAAAGTAATGAAGAGACCGTTCCTCTTTTCTGTGTTGAAGAATGTTAGGAGTTTATAGATAAACTTACTGCCTTGAGATTCTGTGCGGACATGTCTTGTTCATTGACTCCATTCCCCTGCCACTATTTACCTGCGTGATCATTCTTAAGGTGAACGGCATCTTTATTTGTTGCGGGGGCTTACCTCCGCGTAATGCACCTCGATCAACTTCAGTAATAAACAGTTTAATCTTTCCGTTTTTCTTTATGGCCCATTGACCCCAAAAACGGAATTTGAGGCACGGGTATCATGCGCAGACGATGCAGTGAGGGAGTCTTCGGAACAGGTCAGTACAGCAGTGACTCAACATAACGGGACAGCCGGAACACCGCCTTCAGTCTACGGGGCCGGCACCACCATATTGAGGTCGCGTATAAATAATTCACGAGATGTTTAAACAAGTGTAGGAAACGCGTAGTTCGGAGCTTCTGGTTGCTCTCTGTACGATTTTGATATGACAATGCTCTTTATATTCGTTTGTAGCAGATAGGCTGGCTACGGATTTGCTCTCGGTCATTTTGATCTCACAAATCTCTTTGCGAGTGTCCCATTCCCACAGGTTCGTCGTTCTCGTGCTCCATTACTTGATGGTTTCAGACCCCTTCATGCACGCATGGGTTGCTTGAGAAATGCTTACGTATATTTGTTCGGGAAACCTCATGGCGAAAAATCACTGAAGATTTAAACATATGTACAAGGAAAGCACTATAATGAGTCTTAAAGACATGGCGTGTTGACTGAATGTGACAGAATTCATTGGTGGACTCATGTAAACACAATAATAATATTGTGGCATTCCATGAAATGCGAAAAATGTTGTGGCCACCTGCGGGAGTAAGCACACAAGAAAAATAGTAATACAATTTCATATCCTCCCATTCTTTCTCGCCTCTTGATGGACTTCTTCCTCTCCCCTCTCAATATCCGCTTTCCTTCTTGGCCTGCTCTTCTCTGTCCCTTTCACTCTTCTTCCTCATCCTGCTATTGCTGTTGATGTCTCCCGAACGTTTCTTCTCGAGAATTAGACCCTCGGATCTGTTTCGCCCTTGCCAATCATTATTCAGCAATTCTTTTCAACAGCCACGAGTCCTTCGCAAAACGACACAGGAACTGAGATTCAAGCCTTCAGTGTCGCCGCTGTAAGAACGTCACATCTCCCAAGACAGGCATGTTGTATTTGAACCTTCAGTCCCTGGTGCGTGTTCTCACCGGAATCAGTTCATTACATTTCCGTGCTAATAAAACTTGAATGCACGCGACCTTAAATTGGTGCTATGAGGTTCGTTCATGTGTAAAACTTAACCCGTGAACTGGGCTGCTGCTGCTACTGCTGTTGCGTCAAGCGACGCATGCAAGTTCTGTGGATGGTTCCGACACAATGACTGCAATTCCTGGCCATTCTTCAGAGGACTGACTTTTGAATCCTTTCTCTGAAACACTCACAGTTGCCGTGTGTGCTGACCAACTTGTTAGAGGTCCTTTACGTGGAGGACTTGTTAGCACCCCACGCAACCCCTGCACTGAAAACCACCACTTGTTAGCACCCCACACAACCCCTGCACTGGAGACCACCACTTGTTAGCACCCCACACAACCCCTGCACTGGAGACCACCACTTGCCCACTGTCCCCTGCTGCTTAGGCAGTGTATTTGTAAATATCCTCCATACCTTCAGGACGCTTTCAGTGTCCTCAACCAGAAGTTCGTGGCGCCAGGTCATACTAACAACGTTAAAATGTGTTCCTATTATCCATCTGTTTATTCCTGTTATGTAATATGTGTTACGCATGCGTTTGCAAACGCATTATGTACGCTATGCACGTTACTAATGTTTCTCACTTATAATTTCTATTTTAGTAATGTTTTCTCCTTAAAATAGTTATTTGTGTCTAAATATAGGTTACAGTTGTTCCGTCTGTACTTAGGCACATCAATTATATCTGAGACAGTTTTCCTTATAGTAATTATTTCGTGTGGCGTAAAAGTTATTTCATGCTCGATGTGTAACCTGTTGTTTCTAGTGTAAAGTGACTTGTGCACCACCCTATAAAGTTGTGTCTTTTAAACAGTGGCAGGATGATTACGAACTTTGAGAATGTCTGAAAGGAACGGTACTTCTGCTTTCAAGATAATTTATTATCCCAATATTTGCTGCCCAGACGACGGAAGGGAACAAGGAATCAAAGAGGACGGCCTGCGTCTAAGAAGGACATACATGTAGTTGTAACTTACGCGGATAGGAAGGAGTAGTGTTAAGGCTTTCTCACAGAAATGCCTTGCAGAGACTTATGTCTCGAACGGCCGGTGCCACTCCTTGAAGTGACCCGTTTTCAGGTCACATCGTAGTCATGTGTTCACTGCAGATGCATTAATTATTTGAAGAACAAGTCAAAGCCACGACAGGTTTTTCTCTTCCGAACATAGAAAGAAGTTCTTGAAGATTCCAGTTTTTCTCGAACGATAGAACTGCTAACTAGAGCTTTAACTTCAAGACTTCTTTAGATTTCTAGGCTAATAGAAATTTCAACCTACTTTCAGTGCATTGTCGCTTGTTCTGGTGTGTCTGTACGTGTACGTCACGATGTGATGCAAACTAAATGTGATTGTTAAATTCCTACCTTCTGCAGGTAATTTAGACGCTGTGAAACGACTAACTTTTTAAATTGGGTGTTTGTAATACAATTTGGGCATCATTTTTTTTCTTTGCGTCTGTCAGGCCTTCGAAAAGACGAGAATAAATTTTGCTGCATTGACGGATATCTAAGCATAGGCTAATAGTATCGGAGAACACATGTTTCTTGTGACCCTCTTATATCTTGTACGGGTCCGCCTGCCTAGCGTGCATTTGTAATCGAGCAGGCAGGTTATAGGGAATAATCCTACTCAGTTGATAACCGGATTCGAATCTCTGTCGGATTTCCGGCTGTTTAGTCTGATGTTATTTCTAAACAGATAAAACAGTAGATTTTCAATCACAGATTGAGCATCAGACCGTCAATCAGAGCTACTTTTGGACAATATCTTATTGTGTAATATGTGCTACATGTTTCAGCTTTTCCGTAAAGCTATCTTCAGGCACAAATATCAATTTCTTAACCAGTTAAAGATAGTAAATAATTTTTCTGTGTACACAGCTTACCTGTCTTGTAATTTTGATGCGTGTGCCTGATGGTGGTACTATAAAGAAGCCGAAACGTGTAGCACACATTACACAATAAAATAAGATATTGTGCAAAAATAGCTGTGACTGACGGTCTCCTGTTTTGCCGGTCTATTCACTCAACAGTGTCTCTCATCCTAAGATAATTTATATCTGGTTGACCTCCGTCTCTGTGGGTGAACCCCAGGAGCAGTTCGTTTGTCATCCTTTCCAGCGCATCATTCGCACTCATTCTACGTGCGCCCGTAAGTTAGGCAGTTAGAAAAGCGTTGTTAAGCAACTTACAAATCAATCCATCTTTGGCAACTGCCCACCTGATACCTTCAAACCGTCACTACCATCGCCGTTCAAGTGACCATCATCCCGTATCACTCGTCTAATTGCAACAGAATCCTTCAAGTAACGTGATTTTTTAGAAGACATCCCTTTATGTTTATATATATTAGTTATTAACTGTTCCACAATTTTTTTTTCATTTTTGCTGTAATACTTAACTTTCTTCAATTTAAGATCGAGATAATAAAGCATCGCTATCAAAGGGACCATTAATGTCTAAATTCCTACGTGCAAGAGTGCGCATATTTTTCAAAAACCTAGGAGCCATCTCAAAATTGTAAACACTAGAAGGGCAACTGAAGACCTACAAATATTAGGCTCCACCGTACAGAATTTAGTCGTCCAAGCAACCTGGCGCCCGGAATTTGTGCGCCCGTACCTTTGTAATTGTATCAGTGATAATAGAATTGTTTTACTGTCGCCTCATATTTAGTGGAAGTGTGAGTGATGATCATAGATGGATGGAACTGGGTCACCATCGTGCTGTCATTTTATTATCTTGTTTGTATTTTTAATAATATCTTTGTTGTAATATTTTATGTAACACGTGTTAGTAACTTCATATGTTATACAGCATTATTTTGTTGAAAATGAAGCGGGTAGCTCGATAAGTAAACCAAAGATCTACGAAACGGGCGACCGAGGTTTGATTCCCGATAGGAGAAAGATTGATTTTCATGTCGCGTCCTAAGGGGGTCTGGGGCTCACTCAACCGTTTATCCAGTAAATACTGGCAGCTCATTTCTCGGGGCAAAGCAACGGGAGCGTGAGGCTTGCTACTCGCCTTGGTCTAGAACCAGTGACCCCAGGCGACAATGACCGCACTTAACAGAATTCGTGAACTTTAAAATATCACATTTATTGAATTTCAAAAAAAACATTAAACACCAACAAATGCACAAAGTGTTTTTTTCGTCAATTATAACACACTCCTACATGTTTCGACCCTGCTGAGTCATATTCAGGGAGAAACTTTCCGTTGTCGTTCCGTGTTATAATTGACGAAAAAAAACTCTTTGTGCATTTGTTGGTGTTTAATGTTTTTTTGTAAAATATTGTGCACGGACATGGAGCACATTAAATTTATTGAATTTCCTTTGATTTATTTCATTAATTTAAACTTTTATAAGGTAGAATATTAACATTTTAATTGAAGGTATATATTATCTGCCCCTGGATTCTGCCGCCTGGGGAGGCGATTCAGTGTCGCCGCCGCCGCCGCCGGGCGGCCGCCCCGACTACCAAGCTACACTCTTGTTGGGACCGAGTTTAAGAACTCTGGGAGATTTACTTGACTCCCTCGTGTCTTCAGTGACAGTAGTTGTTCACAGCCTCTTCATCTTCCAATTTGTTTGCAGGTGGTAAAAGTCGAAGAGATGACGGCATCCGTCGCGACACATTCCTGTGCATTATCGCTCTCAAACATGGAGAGAAAGTGCTGATGTCCCATTATTTGGATAAGCAGACAAGATGAAAGTCCCCGAAGAATCTGGAGAGCATTGCATTCTTCTCTGCAGCCTGTGAACTTTTTCCAGTGGCGAAGTTCTCTGTTCGTGGGCACAAGCCAATGAGGAACAAAAAACTTCCAGGAAGCGTAGTGAAGTGTAACGATCACGGAGGTGAAGTGACACATTGGACATTAACGTGAGAAAAAAAAATACGTCGTTTTCTTTGTAGTGTTTGGCCACTTACCAAAGACCATCGCAAAAGTTTTATGATTGTTATTGAGTGAAACAGAAAGTTTAGCGAGTGTTAAAGACGTTTGTGATTGTGTAAGATTTGTGTTTCTTGTGACGGTTGGTACGCTACTTCTTGAATCGATATGAATGTTCTGTAGAATATCGCGTTTTGGACTAAGCACAAAAAATGCCTATTACGATGGATCACAGGAACAAAAGAAGGACGTCGTGGGATTCAAAGGTGAGTAGCATTTATATGCTTATGTGAATTATGTCTTACTTCGTCTCTCGGAATTGTTTTAGTTGTGAAGAATTAATTTTCTATGGACAGGAGGCTGTTGTTCTCGGAACGTATGTCCGTGCGAAGACCAGATAAATTTTTCTACACATTCTGATTGTTCGGTATATGAAATTTGCTGCCTCACTGAGGGACGAACGTAGTGTGGTTATCAAAAGCGTCGATGGAAGGATGACATTAAGATGAGTCTTAAAAGAAGTATGGCTGACGATGTGTGATGAATTAATTGGCGTCGTGACAGCGACCTCTTGTCTAGGCGATGTTGAGCCTTCGTTTTCCGTTACAGGCAGGGGATTTCTCGAGCGGTTGAGTGACTGGTAGCTTCTCAAGCAAGGCTCCATTCCTTGCAATTGATTAACTTTAGCTAAGGGAGGTGCAGAGATGTCTCTTCACTTTTACTTTTGCTGAGAAAAACAATTCAAATATTCGGGAAAGACATAGAGGAAAAAATCACCATATTTTAATTGAAGATTATATTTCATATTGCCCGGTTAAACAATTTAGGAAATCTCAGCAGAGTGTAATAGTTTTGGCGCGTGCACTCTGTGATTGTTCTTAGAATTCAAATTCATGAATAACTTCCAGAAAAAGAACGGAATATGCGGGTATTTTAGATGTGCCTTTCCTCGTTTTACACAAGGAACATATAAGATGGGAACCAGGACAGCGTAATCGGTATAGTGACTCGCTGTGAGCTGGACAAGCGGGGTTTGAATCTCGACAGGAGCAAGAGGATTTTTCTTTTCTCCAGAACGTCTAGACTGGCTCTGGGGCCCACTCAGCCTATCATTCAATAGGTACCGGAGTTATTTTACGCGAGGGGGGGGGGAGGGGTGAAGCAGTTAAACAATTAGTTGTTTGACCTATTTTAAGGCGCGCTTCCAGCAATCGGTCAGTTGCAATAGGCGGTTCAACATCGTGTATCACGAATTTGGACATTCGCCTATAACAAGTCTTATGTACGGGAAAAGAAACGTGAGCCCACTCCCTGGTCACGCTTAGGCTGTTGAACTACAACGGCACTTGAAAAGTGAGGTTGGTGTTTGAATATTGAGGTTGTGAGTATCACGTGCGGTAGCGCGTACTGCTTCTGGCTACGCCGTTTCTGCAGGTTTTCCGCAATTCCTTCACGCATGTGCTAGGATAGCTGTATTTCGTATACGTGCCTATTCATTATTCGCCTGCGATTCGATGATACGCGGTTGAAAATCGTCGTTGGAGTGAATGAATTAAGGAATCATTCATTCGTTACCTCCATGTCAGACTGTGCACACAACACGAGATTAGCTGTTGTATCTACTGCTACAGTGTCATCCTCGCCTTTTGGTCTAGTTAGATGCAAATATTTTTCTGAACACTGAGTTTTGAAACCATTTATATTATTTCCTCACATTTTCGGGCTCTGAGGCCCGTTTACCTTCCTATTCAATTGGTTGTAGTACTTTCCCGGGGATAAAGCGGTCGAGGTTAAGAATGAGTGGAGCTACATCTCCATTGTCCTTGTATTCTTTCATGGCATGGACAGGGACAAAGTTTACATATTCACATTATCGGGAAGCCATTCGCATCCATACGAAACCGCTAGTAATATCCGACTCCATTGCTTTAGTGTTTTAGGAGGAAATTTTAGTGACAATATTTTCCGAAATACGAGTAAGATAGCCCCATATATTCAGAAGTACACCTCACATTCTTGAAACCCATTTTCCGAATATTCATTTTAACATTATCTCTGTTGTTATTATAACATTCATCTTAACATATTCTGCCTTCTTCTTCCATGAGATTTCCTCACCAAACTCTTTGTATGTGTAACGTTTCCCTCATTTGAAACACAGTTTATTATGCTCACCTTGTCCTAACAACAATATGTGACCCATATAAATAACAAGGCCTTTAGTTACGCTGGATAATATACGCAATTTTGTGCAACTTTGTCCATTTCAGATCCACATATTTACTCAGCACTTTTTTATATTTTCTTAGAGTAGATAAGAACGTAACCGAAACACGTTCTTATCGTAATCCATTATTCTCGAAAACAGACGGTATGGTTTGGATGTCCGTGTCTTCGAGAAATTTCTGTCTGAAAAACGCGTAGTCACCGAGCTAGTTGGGTCAAGTGGGGACGGTTCTGACTTGTACTCGGGAGGTGCTTGATTCGAATCTCGCTGTGATCCTGACACCTTTTATCCTGACTAATGCGTTTCTCAGTTCCTCTACTCAAGTGTATAGTCGCTTTCTTCTGTACAATTTCTAATTCACAATTCACTTACCAACCAATCATTCGACGCTGCACATTTTCAGAAAACATTTTCAAGTATTTGTGACACAATGGAAGACCAATTTTCATCGAGTGGACATGGCTGTGATTTTTCACGCATGACTGCAACTTTCTGGTTTACAATTTGGCGTGAAATGTGTCATTTACTGGCGAATTCTTGCATTTCTTACAGCCGTTTCATCGTAACCTCTAAATTGGAGGCGGAATGACATAGTCGATGTAGTGACTAGCATACGAGCTGGAAAACCGAAAACTCTTAGTTGGATTGCCCACATGTGCAGAGCCGTAGTTAGGGACCAACCAAGGCGGTGGCTAGTGGTGAGACCGCCCCGAGCGCAGAGTCCAAGGGGCGGGAAAATGAATATTTTAAGTGAAAAAAAAATCTATTTTCTGCGCTCAACAAACCCTAAATTATTGAGCTAAATAAAAGGAAGTTCCATAAGTAATTGTGATTTTTTAATTTAATAATTTCTTGCTGGGGCGACCATTGTGTTTGTTCGCCCCAGGAACCAAAAACGCCTAGTTACGGCAATGAGCATGGGTGAAAATTTTCTCTCTTTCAAAAGCATCTACACCGATGCTCGGACTCACATAGCCTCCTATTCAAATGGTATTAAGAGCTCTTTCCTTGGGGTAAAATAGCCGGAGCGTGCAGCTGACAATTTACCTCCATACAGTGCCTACTTTGAGGTTTAATGGAGCTATACTTCTGTTCCCCGATATGCATTCGTGGCGTGCACAAGGACAAATTACCGGTACCTTATTATCTCTAGATATTTTTAAAAGGCGAATAATTTAAGCAGCGTGGTGAAAGAAGGAAGAAGTCAAGGGTAATAGAGAAAGAAAGGAATGAAGGAAAAGAAATTGAAGAAAAGGAGAAAGAAGAAAGCAAGAGAGAATTGTATAGAATGTAGGAAGAAAAAGCTAAGGAATAAAAAAGGGCGACAGATGTGGAAATTTTGATGGCAGCGTGCCACTGAATTTTTTTTTTTTTTTTCGTGAAGCTCTCCAGTGATCTGATTATTTACGGAAGAGTCGTTTCGGTGCCGTTAAGTGAGGCCACGGCAGGACACGCCAGTCGCCAGGTGACGGTCCTCCATCTGCCAACACCCGCTTCACTTCAGTGATCGGCGTTGGGTCCCTCGTTCACACATGGCTGACAATGCACTGAGTTTCGTCAGACGGAAGACGTACTTCTGACGACGCTCACGCAACTGCACACATAAGTATTTGGTGACATTAATGCGGTAAGCAGGGCCGGCACTAAATGCCGGAAAAAGTAGGCGCAGACGAAGACACCAAAAATTCTTAACGCAATTTGAATACGAGAATTTAATTATTCTTTTCAGGAAGGGTGTTTTATTAAGATGGGAAATTATCACCCTCACAACCAAAATGTGTGTGATGATAATTTTATTTTTGTAACAAGAGGGGGTACCAGCCTAGAAGTAATGTAGTAAAGGATGAGAAGGGTGACCTGGTTGCAGACTCCCACAGTATTTTGGCTAGGTGGAGGAATCATTTCTCCCAGCTGTTGAATATACACGGGGTTAATGATGTTAGGCAGATTGAAGTACACACAGCAGAGCCACTAGTGCCTGAGCCCAGTGCCTTTGAGGTTGAGATGGCTATTGAAAAGCTAAAAAGTCACAAATCACCAGGTATTGATCAGATTCCAGCAGAATTGATTAAAGCAGGGGGTAGGATTATTCGGTCTGAAATCCATAAACTTATTATTTCTATTTGGAATAAGGAGGAATTGCCTGAGGAATGGAAGGAGTCGGTCATTGTGCCTATTTATAAGAAGGGTGATAAGACAGATTGCA